>JAVBJF010000612.1:0-135418 GCA_033439095.1 Pseudococcus viburni | reverse complement strand
TCCCATAAAAATGTTTGAAATTTGTAATCAGGCTGCATTTGCAATTTAAAAATTATTTTTACCACATGTTTTGCAAAAGTTACCAATATAGGCCAATGAATTTAAAAATTACAAGTTGAAAAAATTTGAAGTGCCTGTAAGCCTGTACGACATTTTCTACTTCATCCTTTTGATATTCTCGGAATACTCCTGCCAACTTCATTAAGCGAATAAAAAAATTATACCTTCAGTTTGTTTTGAAAGTTTTAATACTTCAGCATTAACAAATTTCATTTTTCACGAATAAATAAAAATTCAAAAACGAAACAATAAAGAATTACTTATATTATTAACACTCAATATGAAATAATCATTAGCCTTGAAAATTCATCGTGGTAAGATATGTACATAACTATATACATATAAACAATTCACTCAAGAAATCTAAATTATAGATCGATTCAAATTATCACAGTGGTGAATCAAATCATACTCGTATGAATCAGAAAAATATAATTTTTAAACTGAACTAATACTTATTCAAAATTTAGTGAATGTCACTCTAGAACTACGTAAAGCTACCGAATCATAATTTGACAAACTTTCCCTTTTTTTTCAATATTTCTTTACTTTCTCTTCATTTTTTTTTTAAATCAAAATGTTCAATCAAAAACGATTCAAATGAAAATGAAAAATACCAACGATTGATTATATCATCAAATTAACGATTAAAAACGAAAACCAACCCAAGTCGAATCAACATTCAAACACCATACCGGTAACTCGCAGGTCGTTGCAATTTAGTCAAAATTTGACGATCTGTTATTATCCCCAATTCGTCCATTTCATTTATACTTCGCAAAACTTCATCAGCATACTTCACGTCGAATTTCAACAGATGATTATATATTTTGAACAAATTTTCATCGAACAATCCTTTCAATTCGGATTTATTTTCCAATTCGCAGACAAGTCTAGCAAGTTCTTGAAGACAAGATAGGATATTTTTCTCTGTATACTTATCCATCAAATGACTAGCATTGCTATTCTCCACACTCCAAGCGAAACATCGCACTAAAGCATGGAGAACTTGAACATCAAATATTATCAAACCCTTGGAACGAAGTTCGGATAAATCTTTGACGATTTTAGCTGAAAATCGTATATCGACATCGGGTTTCGTCAAGAGTCGCTGTTCAGCAATCTTTAAAATACGATTTTTCAAATTATCAGCGAGTCTTTCGAATTTCTTCACCGCATTCGAATCAAATTCGTCATCGAGAAAAATATTCCAGTCACGTAAGGCGCTATAGATGGTCGATAAACTCTCCAGGGTATAATTTTCACACGGTTCATCCAAACTAGAAAGACAGACGATGAAAGTTTTCAAATGACTTTGCTCATTTTCCAACCATTTTGCATTATTAAAAACATCAAATTTCCAAAAAGCGTTGAAAACGTTGGGCAGAGAATGAGAATCAAATTCTTGGTAAATATGTTCTCCTTTTTTGGCAACTTTGACGACGAAATTTTTGAAATTTTTTAGTTCAGCGTCGTTCCATTTACCGACGTCGAAAATGGAAAATTTACATAAGGCGTTTAAACTATTGCCAATCTCCTGCGCTTTGAATTCATGAGATTTCAGGTTTCCTTGCTCGATCAATTGAACGATGAATTTCTTGGCTCCTTGTAATTCGTCGAAGTTCCATTTAGACAAAGCGTTCAATGCATTGGTTATACCTTGAGAATGAAATTCGCTTATTTTCGAGCTTCCAATTTTTATCAAACGATTGATGAATTCCTTAGATCCTTCTAACTCGTCCGTATTCCATTTTGAAAGAGCATTAAATGAGGCCGTAATCGCCTCGTAATCGAATCCGGCAATCGTTGAATTGCCTCGATTGATCAAGCATACGATAAATTTCCTAGAATTTGAGAACTCGTCAACGTTCCACTTGGACAAAGCGTTCAAGGTGTTGGAAATAGCTTGAGGGTTAAAACCGTCGGTTGTTGAAATTCCACGCGTAATCAAACCAGTGATGAATTCTCGAGACTGTTCCAAATCGTCAATATTCCACTTGGACAGAGCGTTTAAGCTATTCCCAATACCTTGCGGAGTGAATCTAGAAATCGTTGAGCTGCCTTGGTTCACCAACCGGTTAATAAATATCTTGGCGGATTGGAATTCATCGACGTTCCACTTAGAAAAAGCATTCAAGCTGTTGGAAATTTCATGAGGATGGAAATTACCGACCGTTAAATTTCCGTATTTGGTCAACTGAACGATAAACTGCCTGGCGCCTGGTAATTCATCAATGTCCCACTTGGATACGCCGTTCAAGCAACTAGAAAGCTCAACGGGTTTAAATGCGTCGGTAATTCCGCTGCCTCGTTTTATCAATCGAATAATGAACTCTTTGGCGCCGCGTAACTCTTCAATGTTCCATTTAGACAGAGCGTTCAGACTATTCGCAACATCATGGGAATTGAATTGATCGACCGTGGCATATCCTCGTTCCACCAAACCAACGATAAACCCCCTTCCTTCTTGTAATTCTTCGACGTTCCACTTGGACAAAGCGTTCAAGCACTTGGCAACTTCTTGAGAGGTAAATTTATGGACCATGCCGTTACCCTGTACCATCAATTGGATGATGAACTCCTTAGCTCCTCGGAGTTCTTCGACGTGCCATTTTGACATCGCGCTTAGAGTTTTAACTACGCTCAAAGAAGTAAACTGGTCGTCACATTGGTCCATTAATCGAACGACGAATTTTTTCGCTTCGGGAATCTCTTCGAGATTCCATTTTGATAAAGCGCCTATAACATTAGCGATACCTTGGGAATCGAAAGTTTCCCTCACTTTACTATCCTGGTTCGATAACAAATTCCCCTGGATTATTAATTTATTGATGAACGATTTAAACAAATGAATTTCACTGCTTCCCCAGACGCCATTTTTCATCACGTTCCATTTGCCCAAGGCGTTCAAACAGATGGCAATTTGCCAAGGTGTGAATCTGCAAATTTTTACGATTTTCGGATCCAGTGATCTATCACCATCCTCGGATAATCTAACGATAAGTTTTTTGAAATTCGTCTGATCTTCTGTGCTCCATAAGTGATTAAAAATGTTCAATCTTGATAACGTATTCAAAGCACCAGAAATTACGAAAGCGTTGGGTTCGCCCAAGGAATCGTAACGTCGCAACCATTCGCTGACCAAATCGCCAATTTGTTTTGACGTCAGTTTACCAGTTAAATTAAGTTTCTTTGAGAAATCCGTATGGGTCTGTAGATTGGCAGAAATCTTTAATGCAGCGTCTGTATGATTGTAGCGAAATTGATTGGAAAAATCGACATGATTGGGTGATAATTTCATCACGTTACAGACACAAATGTGATAACGATCAGTTCGACTTTTCAAATTCGGAAATGCCATTGCACTGGTTGTATTTGGGCGAATTGATTTGTTTGAGAAATCGTAACAATCGTGTAAATTAGTCAATGTCTTCATTGTGTTACTTCTATGCAAATAATACATCTTCGAGAACTGAGCTCGACCTCCCAAGATGGAAATCATTTTCGAAATTAATCCGGGAAACAATTTATAGCAACCAAATCCTGCAACAGATACATAACACGCTGTTAAAAATAAAATAATAAATCAACTTTTAAAAAATTGCTTTGTATATCATAGAAAATTGGTTATCAAAGAAGTGAGAAATTTACATTGACATTAGCACGGTGTTATGGAGAGTTGATGGTTTTTCTTCCACGAAGATATGGAAACTGGATTCCAGCAGGCGCTATCAAAACAGAATAAAAATAAATATTAATCAAGAGATAAACGAAATTTCGAATCGAATAACTCGGAACTAAAATTATTTGTAAATCTAATTACATATAGATTGCAATTCTCCAAGTACTGATAACGACATTCCAACATTGGAAAATTTTATACAGAGTGGAATGTTGCTCGAATGAAGTTGAGATATATTTCTACAGTAATTTTTAAGCGTATTTTAATTATTTAGTGATAAAAGAACATAAATTTGGGTAACTTACAAAAGATATTTCACCGGCATGAACTGACTGAAGTGAACTATTTTGCAACAATATGTATCATACATTAGACATCTTGATGTATCGTCAAATAAACTGTAACGGTGTTAATTCTAACTTTTAAATTGCACAATTACACCAGAATTAATTTTTAATTTGAATTTTTATTCAAAGGACAAAATTTTTAAATTTTCAATCGGTTTTGCGATAACTGATAACGTGATTTCCGAAAAAAAGAAAACAACGTTATGGTGTGCTAGTTCTAGGATTTTTGGAGATAAGTGGAGCAACATAGTAAATCGCGAGAACTTTTTGTTTTTGTTTTCAAAAATTTAAATTTATTAATTTTTCTTGAAATAAATTTATTAATTTTTCTTGAAATAAATTTATTGTATTATTTCATTTCATCACTTTTTAAAATGGAAAATTTAGAAATGAAATAATTAATTATTTAATATGCTCATTGTTTTCATTATGAATAAAAATTTTTCGTCTGCCTCTGGGCTCTGGGCTCAATTCTGAATAATCAAATTTTTATCAAGTATTTTCAAGTATTTTTACACACTTTCACAAATATTGAAAATAATTATGTATCCAAATTTCTAACACCAAACATTGATGCGTGTACTTTATTCTTATCGCGTTTACTTTAAATATTTACGATTCGCGTAATTTTTTTCACCTAATACCATACAAAAGAAGGGCGGCACCATTTTCTGAAAACTAAAAACAAAAGTCACTAAAAAACAAAAAAAATTAAAATTTTCAACTCAAAATTTTTTATTACAATAATAAACAACAATATTTCAGTGAAAAACAAGAAGTAAAGGAACAACAAATATTTTTAATCTTTCACATAGATTAAATATCATTACAAGAGATATTATTAAAATGAACAATTACATACATGACTCGTGATCACATTCTAGAAGTTATTTTGATACGCAGAGGTCTACTAGAATAATAAGAAAGAACAAAAACCACTGTATTCCGTAGAAATAGAAACATAATTTTAGATTTAAAAAAACACGGGTTCAAAACAGAATAATTCTATCAAAATTCTTCAGAAATACATCAACATACATTTCGGTAATGAATTTCAAAAAAAGGGGGATTAGACCTTAGATACCATATTCCACCAAAAACATATTTTTTTTTTTACAACTTGGGTTCTCAATTTTGACCAGTTTGAAATTTTTTCCAAAAATTGTGTGATTTCCTGAACCTTGAAAACGTCTAGTGGAAAAAAAACGAAAAAGATCGCTTAAAGAATTTTTACAGCAATGAATTTACCCATTTAATTTCAAAAAATTGAAAAATAATGAATTATACTTATATTTTTTCAACTTTATCTATTACAAAGTCAAGGTTTTCTCATTTTAAGGAGACGAAAACAAAAATTGAAAAAAAAATGGAATAAGTTCGAATAGGCACCATATGTTATCCATCTCCTTACCAACCCTCACCAGTTCCCAGGGCTTGCCAGAGCCCTCGAATTGGAAAACAAATTTTTAAAAATTGAAAAATTGAGACAGAGGATACTTACAAACATGATTTTAAGAAAGTTAATTTCAATTATCTAAAATTTTTAATTTTTTTAGGTTTTAGATTACAGATCTCTACCCCCGCCAATTATTGAAACTTGTTCCGTAAGATTTTGAAAGTTCAAATCAAAATTTAGAAAAATGAGTACCTAGTTTGAAAAAGATATGGTATTAATTTTGACTTTAATTTCGGTTTCGAAGCCATCTCCCATTCGCCAATTTTTTTCCAACTTTGAAAACAAAAGTAGTTGAAAATACAAAAACCTTCCAAGAATATGTTCCACTTCCTCAAACTTTTTTGCTTCAGTAAAATAACGAAAGTGATTGATTAAAATCACATACGAGCTAAATAAATTTCTACATATCACAGCATAAAGTTGCTCGTCATGATACACTATACAGACACTGGTATTTTACGCCTGATTATTTCATCAACGGGGCGATCAACTGTCGAACTCTTACGATTCAATAAACTTACTTTGAACTTATCTGCACCTTGTATTTCGTCAATATTCCACTTATGCAGAGCATCTAAACAATTAGAAATGGCCTGATCATTGAATCTATCAACTAATACATCTCCTCGCTGAACCAACCGAGAAATAAAATCTTTGCTACCCTTAAACTCGTTAATATTCCATTTACAAAGAGCATTCAAACAGTTAGAAATACTTTGCGAATAGAAATCGCCGATTGTTGAATTACCTCGTAATATCATCCGAACAATGAACATTCTGGCTCCATCGAAATCATCGATATTCCACTTGGAGAGAGCATTCAAGCAAGTAGAAATCTCTCGAGGACTAAGTTGATCAGCGAACAAATATCCTCGGGCTACTAATCGAACGATAAATTTCTTAGAATCTCGTAATTCGTTTATATTCCATTTTGAGAAAGCATTCAGGCAACTGGAGGTATCGAGAGAATCAAATTGATCAATTATAGAACAGCCGTGGTTCGACAATCGAATTATAAATTCCTTAGCTTCTTCAAACTCGTCGATATACCATTTGGAAAAGGCATTTAAGGAATTGGAAATAGATAGATGATCGAAAGTATCAATCGGCAAGGTATCTCGTGTGATCAACTCAATAATAAATCCCTTGGCTCCTTCCATGTCTTCGATATTCCATTTCGATAGAGCGTTCAAACTGTTAGAAATTTCTTGAGAATTGAATCCGTCGACTGTCAATCTACCTCGTTTTATCAGCTTGACGATAAATTGCTCGGCTCCTTGAATTTCGTCAATATTCCATTGCGACAGGGCATTCAAACAATTCGAAATTTCTTGCGGTTGGAATTGATCGACCGTTGAATCACCTCGTTCTATTAATCGAATGACAAATTCTTTGGTTCCTTGAAATTTTTCAATGTTCCATTTCGACAGAGCATTCAAACTACTAGCAATTCCGACAACCGTGAACTTTTCAGCCTTCGAGTTCCCACATCGCACTAATTCAGTGATGAATTCTGTAGCTCCTTTCAAATCGTTGACGTTCCATTTGGACATAGCATTCAAGGTATTGGAGATCTCTTGAGAATCGAATCCACCAGCGATTAAATATCCTCGTTCTATCAACTGAATAATAAATTCTCTGGCTCCTTCGAATTCATCGATATTCACTTTAGACAACGCATTCAGACTGTTAGAGATGGCCTGACAATTGAACTGGTTGAATATCAAATTTCCTCGTTGCACTAGCCGCTTGATAAATTCCTTAGCTCCGTCTATTTCCTCTACGTTCCACTTGGACAGGGCGTTCAAGCTGTTGGCGATATTTTGAGCAATAAATCCGTCGATTGTCGAACTGCCACTATTTACTAATCGCACGATGAATTCCTTAGATCCTTCGAACTGATTGATATTCCATTTGGATAGGGCGTTCAAACAATTGGTCACATTTTGAGAATCGAATTTTACCGCCATTGAACTGCCTCTTTTTATCATATGGACGATGAATATCCTAGCTCCTTGAAGTTCATCGATGTTCCACTTACTCAGAGAACTCAAGCTATTGGCTATCTCTTGAGGACCGAATCCGGCGGAAATGCGAATTCCTCGTTTCACCAATTGATTAATAAACTGTTTGGAATTCTCGAACTCGTCGATATTCCATTTAGACAAAGCGTTCAAGCTGTTACCGACACCTTGAGAATTGAATCCATTGATAGTCAAACCGCCTCGATTCAACAACCGAACAATGAATTCCCTGGCCCCATTTAATTCGTCAACATTCCACTTTGATAGAGCATTTAAGCTGCTGGAAATACCCAAAGGACTAAACGTATCGGATGACACGCTACCGCACCAGATCATCTGCAAAACGAACTCCCTGGAACCCGGTAATTCGTCCAAATTCCATTTAGACACAGCGTTCAAGCTATTTGAAACCTCTTGAGAATTAAAGCTGCCAGCTAATCCGCTTCCTCGTTTCACTAGCTTAATAATAAACTCCCTGACTCCGATAAAATCATCAATATTCCACTTGCAAAAAGCATTCAAACAATTGGCGATACCTTGGGAAGTGAATTTGTCGATTATTAAATTTCCTCGTTTTATTAGCTCATTAATGAACCCCTTTGCTTCCGGTAGTTCTGAGACATCCCACTTGGACAATGCGTTAAAACTGTGAGCAACTTCCATAGGACTAAATTCACCAGCCAGAGTCATTCCTCGTTTCATCAATCTAAGGATGAACTCTTTAGAGCCTTGTAATTCGTCTATTTCCCACTTGGACAACGCATTCAAGGTTTTGACAACACTGAGAGAAGAGAATTCGGCGACAGTTGACTCATCGGTACTTTTGGAACTACTTTGTCTCATCAACAGCACAACGAAACGTGTAGCATCTTTGAATTCGTTGAGGTCAAACTTTGATAAAGCGTTTAAACTATTAGAAATGGCTAGAGAGTTGAACGTGGAAATATTCGAACTGCCTTCTTGAACCAATCTATTGATAAATTCTCTAGCGTTCTCGAAATCATTTATATTCCACCTTGACAACGCGGTCAAGCAATTAGTAAT
Source organism: Pseudococcus viburni (assembly GCA_033439095.1). Taxonomy (NCBI): domain Eukaryota; kingdom Metazoa; phylum Arthropoda; class Insecta; order Hemiptera; family Pseudococcidae; genus Pseudococcus; species Pseudococcus viburni. The sequence continues at coordinate 126,805 of JAVBJF010000612.1, read as the reverse complement.
AGACTGAGCGGTATTTAATTTATCGCTGGAATTATTCGTCGGATCTAATAAGTAATTCCCTCGATTAATCAGACTATTAGTAAACGATCTGATCGCATCTCTATATTCCGGAGTGCTACTCTTCCACACATCCCATTTCGACAAAGCGATCAAGCTATTAGCAACTTGCCATGAACCGAATCTAACAACCGATCTATTGTTTGGATCTACATATTTGTCTCCTTTTTTCGCCATTTGCACGATAAGTTTCTTGAAGCACTCTAAATCATCGGATGTCCACTTTTTACTCGTAATATCGAATTTTGACAACGTATTTAAGGTACCGGAAATTACATTAGCGTCAATTGAACCAAGAGTATCGAAACGCTGCGCCCATTCTGCTACCAATTGTTTTATTTCATCTGGCTTATCTTTATTGGTCGCAGCTAGCTTCTTTGAATACTCAGCGTGTCTTTGGTATCCATAAAATCTTTCGGATTTCTGATGCAATTTCTTAGGAAATTCAGCTTGCCAGCGTGTGTTGGGAATCTTCGATGAGATACTGTTGAAAGAACTGTTCGAAATTTGAACGTAATTACGTACGTTGGAAAATGCTATAGTGTTATTGTTACATATAGAATACGGTGTCTTTGAAAAATCAGCATATCCTTGCGAGTTGGAAAATATCTTGGTTAAGCCAATTCCACGCAGGTGGCATAACCGTTTTGAAACCTGCCCGTGGCTGTGCACGATGGAAAGCATCTTTGAACTGGAGAAATAATCTTTAGAAATCGAATGTAGCGAAAATTCGAAGGATTTACTCGAAAAAATGAGGAAGTTGCAGGTAACGCAGCATTATTTGAGATGGATACTTGTAATACTTGGAATTTTGATATCTGCAACAAAATACAGATGGAATTACAACACAAATAAGCATATTTCATTATCAAATCTATACAATAATGGAATAATACAGAATCTTTTGATTTCTATATGAAATCAATGATGAAATATTTCAGTGATAATGTCGTGATTTAGTAAAATACTCACGAAGTTTCCAACGACCGGAGAACAGCATACGAAAACTGGAATTTACATATAACAACGATAAAAGTCACATTAAGTGACGATGACAGCAGCTTCCAAACAAGAACCGTGATAACAGAGTCGGAAAAATTCTCAAATTATACTCGCCGATGAAGTCATTCCGACTGAAAGTATACGATTTATAAGTTGGGATTTAATGCAAGTGAATCAACATGAACATATATATAAAGAAAATAAAGCTTTTTACCAATTATTTACGCAGAAGTATTCATTTTTAATCCATTCCGGTGCGATATAAACTGATCGATCGCTGAAGGTGATTCTACAGATGCATAAATGTCGACATTTTTGTTTGTATAAATAATTAGTATGAAGAAGATTGAATTAATGCACGTTTAAAACTACCACAATGATTGAAATTTGAGTAAAAATGAATAAACTTCACACTTTTTTACTCAAAACTTTGAGAAATTTTTAAAAAAATTGATTTTATATAATAATTGATAATAATCTTATCAACACCTGCTTGAAACTCTACGCTATTTTTATTAGCACTTGAAGATCACCACTTCAAGTGGAGCATTAAATTTTCTATTCAAAATTTTCTTTTCCCTGTTTTTCCAATTTTTTTTAATTTTAAATTTTTAACTTTTTAAGGATTTTTCAAGAATAACGTTCGAAATTAAGGACCAAGCGAAGCAGACCAAGAGAATTCAAATTTTATTCAAAATTTCCCCACTTTAAATTTTTTAAAATAATTTTTTTAAATGCAAGTAAATTTTGTTGACGTCTTTAGTTTAATATTGATCTTTTCTCAAGTTGCGAAAAATTTTGGAACTGAAATGCTGAAAACAAATAATAATTTTGAAAAAATTGAAAGTTGATAAAAAAAGTTATAAAAACTTGAATTTGAAAATTTTTTGAAAAAAAAATTGAATTCAAAAACAAATTTGTACTTTTGAGAAATTTTAAACCTCAATAAAATTAAGACGAAACAAGTGTGAGCCCGAATATAGAAAGAGAAACCACCCTTAGGTGTAAAAAATTTGTTTTTGAGTGGAGGTTCTCCTTTGATTCTATACCTTCTGAAACGCCCAAAATCAGTTTCAACTTAGAAATCAATTTTTTACACCTAAGGATGGTTTCTATATCCAGGTTCACAAGTTCAGAAAATTATGGTGATGTCAACTTGAAAATTTTTGGAGTAGAAAAATTACAATTTTGAGAAAATTGTAAAAATTTAAGCATAAAAAATACTGAACTTGATAAAAATTAAATAATTTGAGAGGATTACGAAAATTTGAACAAAAACTTTTAGAATGGAAAAAAATCAAAAATCAAAAATTTGATACAATCAAAAACCTAGCACAGAAAATTATATTGTTATTTTTCAAACAAAAAATTACCATAATACGAATCTTTTTCCAAAAATCAAAATTACTCATCAAAGTAACAATTAAGAAACACATATATTTAAATGCTTGTAACTACAGACCGAAACACAATACATACGACCTTAAAATTCAAGGCTTGCAACAGAATACAAAATTATATAATGAAATGTAAATTAAATCACAGATAAATTCGGTTCATTTTCCAGATATTCTCGCCATTTATCCAAATTTCGCAACATCTTCAACGCAGCTTCCTTCTGCCGATGGTCGATGTTTTTACTTTGAACACGTTGGAAAAGTGTTTCCAATAAATCCTCAACTTGCGCAATTCTATCATCAAAATCGTCTTCCAATTTGATCCTTTTTGCAGCTACCAGTACTTGATCGTCTGACTTGATATTTTTGACATTTTCAATAGCATTCTTATTCGCAGCTTTCTCAATCAGAAAACACGTAAATTGATACAACGACTGTTTTTCAATCACCGGACTCGGATTTCTTTGCAAATACCTTGCTACTCTTTCAGCCACGAGTTTATTTTTGGATACAGTCAGTGAAATTATAATCTCATAATTGGTAACATGCGAAAATCTAGTGAAACCATCCAAAAAGAATTGATTCACCACTGGGTGTTCACTGATCAAGCCACAATTGAAGCACTCCGCCAAGGTACTGGTTATATCGTCGAAACACGAATCGATTTGATAATTTTGCAAACTCAACAGGATTTTCAAACAGCATAATTTCATGCGTAACGATTCACTGGCTGTTAGAAATCGAATAGTTCGTAGGATATCTAAAACTTGAGTATTGCCAAGAGAAGGTATTAAAAGGCAGGTAATTCGAGTTAAATTATTCAACGATGCAAAAATTGATTGAAATTCTTTCGAATTCATCTGATCCAACAGAGGAGCTCGTAACCTTTTCCATGTTTGCGTGACGAAGTCAATCACAGAACTCGAGTAATTCGTCCAATAGGCCGACTCCAAAGTACATAATAAATTCACTAAATGAATCATTTTGGCGTAATTCTCACCGTCAAATTTTTGCTTCAAATTCACCTGTACGTGTTTATACTTATTGGCCACATTTGCGACAGTTTTCTGACAAATCTGTCCTCTGAATTTAGATCCAAGGCAGTTATAACAATCGATAAATGTTTCATCGAGAGGTAAATCAGATATCAGTTGTAATTGATGATTCAGCGATAAAAATCCAAACAATCGTTTCAGTAAAGATTTCACCAATATTCGAACACTTCCTTCCGGTATTTCGTTGGAAACCGAGAGTAAAAATTTTACATGCCCGAAGCACAAATCCGAACTCCCATATCGAGCCAAAATACACCATAGATCGCTGGTAAAAATCCCAACCGACGGCGACGAGTTGAGTAAATTTTCTATCAATAAATTCTCAACAACGGGGAACTTCTCGTGAGATATTGCATTGATAATGAATGTAGAAAAACTGACGAGTAATGCGTCGTATATGAAGACTTCTTGGCTTAAACAGGCATCCGAACATGGAAGACTTATTCTGGCATCGTAATAAAGTTCTTTATTGCAATCTTCAATCGTTTGAAACGTACGATGAAGTATATTCCATTCAGCATCGTTGATCCAAATATCGACAGCTTCTTCGGAGCATGTTAATAATTTTCGCATCATTAACGACGATAATGAAAGAAACGCTATCTTATCCCAGGCGGTTTTATCACGCAAATTGAACTTCAAATATAATTTGGCGAATTGTCTATCGTTGATTAATATACTCAGCAACGGATCAACACCGGGAACCAAATATGTATCCAGTTTACTCGCCAGAGCAACGTTCAGTCCGGAAAATTCGCAAAGAAAGCACGAATGTTTATACAAAAACAATACGAATTCGAGTAATTCGACCGAACAATTGCCGAAACAGTGTTCAAAATATTCGCACAATTTTACAATAATTTTTAATAAAAATGCACATATTTTTGAAGCCAAGTTCAATATTTTATCATCGGATAAGTTATCCAAGCTCGTGATACGTTCGGTGATATGATGAATAAGAAAAGAAATGATTTTTGAGACGTCGAAATCATTCCGAAGTTGAGATGCATACGTTTTCAGTACTTGAGTGTATCCTTTCCATAATTCGGCCATTGTTTTCAAATCTAACGATATCACCAGAGCTCCGATTTCGTACATTTTATCGAGTATTTCAATCAACAAATTAAACTCAGATTCGTACTGGCAGCTGAATCGAAGCTTGTTGATAAACACGAAGTAGTCGCGAAGGAATACATAACATGTTTCGAATAACTGGGTTATCTGCTCTCGTAGAGTGGTCAATTGCGAGTTATTTTTACAATACTGGAAACCCAACAGAAGCACAGATATGGCATCTTTAGATACCGAAGAGATCATTTCTACTTTTACATCCGGAATCGAAACTAACGTATTGATTAATACAATCAACGATGCCAAAATTCTCGTATTTTCTTTCAATTGGCATTTCAAACGTTCGATATTATCAGCTTCATTGAGATTCTTCGAGAATACGTCGAGCAATATGGAAACTACATTTTGAATTACTTCTCCATCCGTTGAACTGTCTAGAACCTTGATGAGTTTGAAAAACCGTTCGAATGCAGTAATTATTGGACTGTGGGTAGCACCAGTTTCGTTACGAATAACTTGAAGTAAATTAGGCAGAGAATTTTTGAAAGCTGCTTCAAATTCCACGTCTGGTAACAACGATAAGTCTGAGATTGAGTGCACGGTTTGAGAGCTCATTTTAGACCATTTCTGTAACAATTAATAGAAACAATAGTTAAAAATGATGCGACGAATCAATTATTCAACACTTATTTATTTTACTTACTTCAATTCAATAGTAGTAGGAAAAATGTAAATCACAATCTTGAATCAAATCTGTAACAATTTGCACCACAAGCACTGTCCATTTTCACGATTTTCCGCACAATATTTGACAATAATTTCACAATCGCAAATAATTTAATTTCTACAATTTTATTTTATTTACTGTTTGATAACAGCGAATTTTATTTCCCGCCAATACTTCTACCTCTTCTGCTCTCACCACATACCGAAGAATCTATCCCCACTCGTCTGGAATACGGCGTGCTCGTAAGTTTCAAGATTGAGCGCAACTCGCGCAAGCAAATTTGATTTTTGGTACAATAATTCGAAATTTTGTAGTTTTATATCTTATTTTGTTGATTATTTCTTTATAGTCGGTATCTAAAATAGGTTATTAGTGAAATGATTCATTAGCTTACCTTTTCTTACTCATTTCTGCGATCTCGTCGTTGAGTTATGAAGCAACAGGTAAACATCTCAAGAATATATTTAATATACTTTCTGATGATTTTAAAATTATGAATTCGCGAAACAATCAATCTTTTTAACCCGAACTTTTCAATGTTTAACTTTTATTAGATCATTATTTCGGTTTTCATTTCATTTTATTACAATTCACATTTCACGTGATTATTTTCGGCGCAGAATCGGTTTCGATTTGTTTTCGTGTTTACAATGTGCGATTTGCCTCCGCAGTGAAGAGAAAAAAATGCAATGCCACGTTCTGTGATGAATTTTTTAAATTTTTTTACCAGATTTTTGAAAAAAAGCATGTGTAAACTTGTCGAAGTGTTGTTCCTGGATAATTTAAATTTATTTTTCGATATTTCAGTTCTCCGTTAAAAGAATGAATAAAAGTAAAGGTGCAGCAGGAGGTTATCATTTCCGAGACATGTGGACGCAAAATCGAAGAATGATGGAAAATGGAATGGGTGGACCAACCGGAGGAGACAATTATTTACGAAACACTCAAGTAAGTCTACATCTTTTTAATTTAATACTGTCGTATTCAACAAAATGAGATTAATTTCACATTGTTTTGATTCAGAAGCATAATAACTACGGTCCTGCTCGTTCCTATTGCCCTCCGGTAACACAGATTCCTGCAAAATCAACCAGACTAAATGATTATTGTTTCGACTTCGGTGAAAAAAACTACTATCCGACGGATTACGGTACGACGAACAAAAACTATTATTCGACGGAATACGGTACGACGAACAGAAACCATTATCCGACGGATTACGGTACGACGAACAGAAACTATTATCCGACGGATTACGGTACGACGAATGGAACTTCGAAGTATACTCCGAATCAACGTTCTGGAAAATTTAGTCGTGGAGTTGCTAGAAGTACACCTTACCATGTACCTGTACGAAATCGTGAGCAGCAACGAGATTATCTTACTAGAGGATCTCGAGAGTATGGTCAACAAACGAGTGAGTTATGAATGCTTCTAGGATTAGTATCAAGCTTACGATTAATTTATTCTTTTTTTCTCTGTAGCGGTTACCAATGAACCGAAACAAGATTTACGAAATGTTTGGAAAATTGATAACCGATCGAAAACTGTTCCTAAAGTACGAATGTTTTGTTGGTAGATTAATTTGTAATCAGTTCTTGTAAAATAACTTAGGCCGCACCCTTACAGTCTGTTGCTGATATCAGTTTGAAAGGTATCTCTGATTTTATCTCGCCTTCTCCTTGGTATCCTGGTGCTAAGAGTCTCGAATCGAGTTACCAAAAGAACGAATCAGAGAATAAGGTTACTTCAAAATACAGCACTTCGGACAAACCGTATTCCGAAGAAGATATTAATCGAGTACGTGTCCTTAACTACCAATCTATTGGCTACCTCTTATTTGTAATACATTTTATTCTAATTGAATCTCTTATTATAAGAACACTATTGCTGGTAAGTGGGATACGCCTAAAAATGAAATTGATGACGCGGTGGATGGAGCAAATTATACGGATGACTTGTATCCCGATGTGATTGAAGTAAGTAGCACTAATCTCGACGCTATATCTCATACCATGTATTTTGATCGCATCTGTAACTTTTTAGGAGCCGGTGAAAAATGAATGGGTTGTGCCACCCGAACTAAATCTGAGTATTGCTTCCGGTGTATTTTATACCAAAGTTTGCGAAGCAGTTTTGAAAAAAGTACTGCAACAGCTTTGCCCCAACTCGTACAAAGCTAACCAAAGATCCGGCGCTACATCCTACAACATTCAGCCCCAGGCTAATCCTACCTTCTATTCTGATAAGAACGTGACCGATAGCTCTTCACGTTATCCTTACACCGAAGCAGCCAATTTCAAACGGACTGAGCCATTCCAATACAAGGCTTCTCAAAAGTACGCATGCCCAGCTCGAATTTCAATTTAATAATCCCGACAGATTTATAGCAGATGTTTATTTTCAGATTGCGTTACAATCCTTACAACAGGAACTACAAGAAAAACGCTCCGAAGCCCTTATACAACCAGTCCTTTCGTAGCGTAGATACCGGTAGAGTTACGAAACGTAGAATTTTGACGAAAAATCAAGAAAGTTTAGTATAAGACTTTTTACCCATGAATTCGAACCTACAGTCATTTTTTTTTATTTTTGTACTGATTATGTTTCTTTTTAAATGAAATATGAGGTGTTTTTTTTTTTTTAATACGTTCATTTCGTTTCAACATGAAAATCGGATCGTCTTAACGTTTTATAAGCATGGAATATTCTCCGCAGAAAAAATTTCAAACGAGTGATCTAAAATGACGTAAAGAAACAAATTTCATCAACAATCTTTTCTGAAAACATGACATCAAAGAGTAGAAATTCAGTCAAACCAGTAATGTATTTTGCGGTTACGTAGCTACATGGAGGACTAAGGAATAGAAAATTATCATGTACACAATGAATAATCTTTTCAGAACAAAGATGAAAAAAACTGGTAAAAATCAACAGAAATTGGCGAAGGGGGAATTGATTACAATATAATATGCATTTGAAAGTTCATTATTGATAATTGTTGGAGGTATGAACAAATGGTCGACAAATTTCTAGTAAAGAGAGCCCGGTTTTGAGAATATTTCATTAAACTATTTTCTTACAAAATCAAATCAGTTACTGCGAAATGAGTATCGAAAATATAAAAATCGAACAACGACATCATTGAAAATCATATGACTTGCCAGAAGTCAATCATCACTCATTTTAAATTTTCGACTCGCTTTACAATTTCACTTTGTCAATCATGAGAAAATTTTGCTGTTTTATTTAAATCACAATTTCAAAAATTGAAATTTATTGATGATACGGCGGATACGTGAAGGAGAAATTGACCAAATTTTGAGGCAAAGGAGGTAACCCAGGAGGTAGATTTTTAGACGTCGTTACCGTGCTGGGTTCTTGGTGCATCATGGGCTGCACACTGTGGTCGTTCTGTTTACGTCCTTGCGAATGTCCCCATTTAATATTCAATCTTTGACCACCGAGAATTAACATATTGAAGGTTTTCTCGGCAGCGACTTCGGCATCGGCACGACGAACGAATTCAACGAAGGCGCATTGTTGATGCGGTATACACGTTATATTTCTGATCTCGCCGTATTGATAGAAGCTATTACTGTGACAAAAAAAGAACAATATAACACCTTGTGAACAAAACACGTGATACGTAAACCAAAGACATAAAACGTACTGTAAATCTCTTTCGTTAATAAAGGCTGGAACGTTACCGATGTACAACGTCGTAATACTCTTGTCTTCCGGCGGTTCTAACTTGGGCATTGCCGAAGCACGTTTCATCAGTTTATCAGCTACTGGATCTTTGATACCGTAGTATCTGCAGAAAATGAACGAAAAATCGTGGTAAAATCTCAATTTAGACTGATAAACTTGAATATAGGCCGCATTTACGTACCTGTCTCTGATATTTTGATCAGAAAGAGCATCATCAGGATCGGTAGGCTTCTCATGCCGATATGGGCATTCCTCACCTCGTTTACAACTTCCCTTCACCCAGAACGAGCAAATATGGGGCCGATTACGTTTATAGTACGGTGTAGTCCGAGCCAACTTCATTAACAAGTCGTGTGTACCTTCGGCTTTACCGCCGCCGATGCTAGGGACTTCACCACCCGAAGAACTCGCTTGTAGTTGGTTCGCCTGCGCAGAACATCTAAATAATAAGCAGCATCGACTTTAAGCAGTACGAATCGTTGACTAACTTACCATATTTTGAATAAAAAATTCTTTGTTGACATCCGAGCGAGGTAAATCATCTTTCAACTTCAACGCTTGATCTCGAATTTGAATCGGTAGACCGTATTCTAAATCTAGAATACACGTTTGACAAACATTCTTCAAATGGGAACAGGTTTGACATATTTCGGTCTTTTTGAAACGCATTTTAGCTCCAGGACACCATCTGAATACTGTGAAAGGTCTTAGGCATATTTTACACTCGTTTCCGTACGGTTCTTTCGTCTGTAACGTAAAATTGACTCGATTAGGATAATCCACGATCGGAAACAATATGTATATAGTAGCAAATATTACTCACCATTCGAATATAAGGGTTATCGCCGAGACATGTTTCGCATAAAATTGGGAATTCCTGTAATACGAAGAATTAGTAAGGTTAAAAATGTTGATAGTAGTCCAACGAAAATCGATGAAACTTTCACATTAACGCAACTTCGAATGTAGAAAAATTAACATGAAATAACGAAGTAATATTAATAATCAATTTAAAATACATACCGCATCTTCCCACTGTTTGCGATTATACGTATTAGTACTTTTAGAAGTAGCCATTAGTTGAAAATTTCGACGATCTGTAAACTATAGATGATACGAAAGCGACTAACGACAAATGGAATAGGTGATTGGTAATTACCAAAAACAAGGGCAAATGCAATTCACACTTTTTTCACACGTAAAACTTTTATGAAACGATTAATTAAGAGAAATATATAAGAAAAATAAATTAATTTCATTTTCCACTTAGTAAGTGAGAACAAGAGAAATGAAAACACAACATTTTGTTACGTTGATAAATTCGAGCGTTCTGATTCGTTCATCAGCTTAATAGGATTTGACTAGTTTCACAACATTTTCAAATATCACAAAATTTTTTCGTTACTAAGTGCGATCTATAGTTTTTTAAAGAAACTGCTTGAAACTCATTTTTATTTTTTTTAAATTTTCAGATTCAAAAGTTTCAAAATCAAAACAAAACGAACAATCATGCAATCTCAAATAATGACATGATTGTATTTTTAGTCGGGAAATTAGGTTGACGTTTCAGTCGAGAAGATTTTTTAATTTCATGATGAATCAAAAAAAAATTGAAAAATTTTATTTTTCATTTCAATCAAAAATTTGGGATTTTAGATTTTAGATCTTTCTAAAAAAAAAACGATTTCGGGTTTTCCCTTGTAGAGGAGGAAGAGTTTATAGGTATGTAATATAAATTCCAATAATTTGAATTTTAAAATACTTGGAATTTCGATATCAAAAAGAGGATTAATTTTTTCAATTTTCACATTTCACTTACGTTGAGCACCCTTCAAAAATCTGACCATTGCTTAGGTACATTCTACACAAGACTGATACCTTTACTCACTTAATCTCGGGTAAGGGGTAACCTAATGGTCTTCGGGCCAATAACCGAGTAATATTCTTTGAGGTCTGCCTCTGCCCTTAGGCCTTAAATCTGTGTGTTCGTCAACAGCACAAAACATTCCAACATTACAAACAGAGACGGTTCGAGAATTTTATTTATAAATGCAAAGCTCGTGAATCAAATGGAAAAATCGTACTAAACTACAAAAAATATCGTAACTATAAAATCAGGCACAAAAGTATCGGTCAATTATTTCTCCCAATGAAAATATAAGAAAAGGAACACATACAAAATACAAAAGAAAAAGGTACCTATCAAAATAGAAAAATAATCAAGGAATAAAAATCACGTACATCATGCGGTAATTATTATATTTCGATCATAGGATTTAAGACTTTTGCATGAGTGTAGGAGCTAGGAGGAGATACGATGCATCATATTTCCTCCCACACTCATGCAAAAGTTTTAAACCCTATGATCGAAAGACAATAAATTTTTAAATAGGTACCTATATCTAGAGATGTGCGCCGAGGCAAAATCTTCGGCGGCGGCGAGCTTCCAAAATTTTATGGTGGCGGCAATTTTGGCGGTGTCATTGTTTTTTGCCTTTAAAATCAGTTTTTGAAAAAAATCGGAAAATGATATTATTTTTAAAAGGAGGTTAAAATGTTGCCCGAGCGAAGCGAGGGCGAAAATTTTCAGAAAAATTACGTTTTGAAAAATGATAATTGAAAAGCGGCCATTTTTCGCCTTTTTTGAGGGGGAAACTTCCCTTACGCCGATACTCCGCCGAGATGAAAATCAGCGGCGGCGACGGCGGCGTATTTTTTTGGCGGCGCACATCTCTACCTATATCTTAAATGGTAAACCGCAGTTTGAAATTTTTCTATGCAACAGCTGAATAAATCGTTTGATTTAGAATTTATAATCTGCATTGCATATAATACTAACAATTTTTATTAATACTTCATTAAGCTTTTTTACGTTTCGGGGTGGTATTTCCTGCTGCCTATTTGCCTGGTAGATAAATCGAAAATCCTCTATTTTTTTAATTAATTCATCTAGTTTGTCTTTTGGAATAAACTGGTATAATAGTTGGTCCTTGCACTCTTCTGCTAAATTTACGGCCTCCAATAATTTGTTCAGTAATTCCAAGACGTAATCATATGTTGTACTGTCCGGTTTACAATGAGTATGAGCAAAGTAGTGTCTCAAGTCTTGAAACCATCTCATCAGATTGTAATTTTGGTCCGTTCCTTTGGCGGTGGTAAGAATTACTTTTGGCACCGGAACTGTGCCCCTCGGCTTAGGTCCTGTATTTTTTGGATCAAGCAGCTTGCCAACCACTTCCCCTATTTGGGCGACTGTATTTTCAAACATTTTTGGCCACAAATTCTATTAACAATAAAATTGTTATCAAAAAATTTGCATTTGAAAAAATATATAAATTGATCGTGTTCAGGAATAAAAAACAAAATTTTCTATTCAGAAACATCGCAACAGCCCGCCAAGTTTATTAGACGCGACATAATACTCGAAAAACTGGTAGGTACTTTAATTTATTGAAATGATTACCTTAATCTGTATTTCTCTGTCGTGTTTCAGTTTCTTCATTTTCTCCTCGAATTCATAAATTTTCCGCACTTTCTCCTTGAGTTTATCCATTTTTCCCTTTTTCTCCTCGAATTCTTCCATTTTCTGCATCACCGTCAACATATTTATTGTTGTATCGGAACTGGGCCGGGAGGGAGTGGTTTCTTCTCCGATGTCATGCATTCCACTTGGAGGTAAACAGTACCCAACTGGTCAACAAAAAAAAAATCGCATTACATTTGACAAGTAGGTGGTAATTGATAATATTTAATACCAAAAACTGTACTATTGAAAAATTTTTAGTATTTCACAATAATTTAAGTAGGTACCTACCTGAGGTGAGCAATGCTACGCTGAAAATTCGGAAAACCTGCATTTTTGTTAATTACGTGCACACTAAAGTAGGTTCTTCTTCGTGAGTACTTACGCGTATTGGGTGATTATTTTAAAATTATATTATTAAACTACATATCGATCAAGGTATGTAAATATTAGAAATTTTGTTATCGTTTTTCTAGAAAAATCTTCTACTTTCGATTAAACAGTACACACTATTGCATACCTTATATTATCGTACTTACTTAATCATCGGGAAAATATTAAAAATTCTTGCATAATCTTGATAACATTAAACTAAATATCCATCGACGTGCTACAAATTTTGATAGGTATTTTCTTTCTAGAAAAATCTCATTTCAAGCACTTTGCATTAAGCACGTTTTTATTTTTGATTTTTACAGACTTTCGATCAAGATGTGAGTTGAAATCTTGAGTAGGTATTTAAAGGTTTTGCAGGCCCGTAGTCAGGATGGTTTGGAAGGTAGGGGGGAGCAAATGACATCCCAGGATGGAGGGTGGGGTGGTAATAAAAAATGAGATAAATTAAATGATACCCCCTCATTTCACAAAAGATACATCCATCTTTCCAGCTACAAGAATTTCTTTTTAAAAAATTCATACTTATTAGGTATTATCTACTCACTCAAAATCTTCAAAATCAAAGTAAAATTTTCTTGATCATTAAGGGCATAGTTCGCATTTCTTTTTGCCTACACGCTCCCCTGCCAATTTACATTACGCTTATGGGAGTTCATGAAATATTACTTTACTCGAAGTGCGAGTGATGAAATGGGCTCAAATTTGAAATATACATTTTTCGCGACGGTCTCTACAATCTTGTGCATGGAGTGCTCGTTACATCGAATATTTTACGAGAAAATTGAATTTGAAAAATCGGTGAAAAATCCACTGATTTTTCAAATTCAATTTTCTCGTAAAATATTCGATGTAATGAGCAATCCATGCACAGGATTGTAGAGACCATCGCGAAAAATGTATATTTCAAATTTGAGCCCATTTCATCACTTTCATTTCGAGTAAAGTAATATTTCATGAACTCCCATAAGCGTAATGTAAATTGGCAGGGGAGCGTGTAGGCAAAAAGAAATGCGAACTATGCCCTTAAGAAAATTTTTTGTTTAAATTTTTCTAACAAATTTTAGTAGGAATACTGCTTATAAACTTTTCAAAAAATAATTTTAATTCATTTTACTTAATGAAAAAAATGTTGTATTCATTTTTTAAACCATTGACTGAAAAACGTGATTTTTTTGAAAATTGGAGGAATCAAAATCCAGTTGGCAGAACTGCCGTGAAAATTTTTTTGAAAAATTTTCATCAAAAATCAGTACCTATTCTAAATGCGAAAAAAAATTCAACGTGTAATGCACAACGTACCTGTTGTCATTTTTTCATATTTTCGAAATTTTTTCATCTAGTTTTTGCTTGTTATTTCACGTTTGTTTCTATTTTTTTGCCCAACTCGTGATTAAATTACTCACTTTAAAAAATTTTCATGTGGCTCTCCTTGTACAAGGAGGTTTTATCGTGTTTTTAAAGACGGTGTTTATTTTTAGAAATTATTTTACTTTTAATTATCAATATTTTTTTGCTTTTACAGGCTTTGGATCGAGGACTGAAGCGAGGTCGCTGATTTCGAATTCGAGGTCTGTTTTCTGGGCAATCGATTCGGAATATCTCCAAAAATCGAAAAATTTTGCAAACTGTCATAACGCCTCACATTTTTTTTTGCAATTTGTAATTTAAAAAAGATTGCAATATCTTTATGGTTTGCTTTCGTTCATGAAATCGATTCCAAATTCGGATTCACTATAGTTGAATACCCTCATCCCAGATTATGTATTTAAATGGCCAAATTTCGAAATTTTTTCCTCTCAGAAAATCTGCAAAAACGATTAAAATTGCAAAGGATCCTAAAAATGAAGTCCAAAGAGGATGATAGATTTAATTCAAAACGAAGTCAAAAGTTCAAAACTCTAGATTGATCATTGCTCACAATTAATTATTGAAACGAAACAACGTTCTGCGATAAAAAACAATTGTATTACAACATTCATCATAAGATAAAAGATGAACTATTTATTTAAAAATGTGTTCGAGAATAAAAATGAAAATACAAATTACCTAATGTTTTATGATTTGAGATTAATACAAAACAATTCGATTGCTTTTACGAATCACAGTAAACCTTTCAATTACTTGGTCCAAATTTAAACTTTTGGTCAAACTTTTTTCAATGTAGAATAAACCTAAATCGCTTAAATGTTCATTGGTCATCAAATTTCTAAAATTTATGTAATTTTTAATAAATCTTAGAAAAACATGAAGTAGATTTTTTTTTAATTCAAATTTGAAATAAAAATTTGAGAACAGATTTTAAAATTACTGAAAAAATTTCGAGTTAAAAGAAATTTAAAGAAAAAATTTGAATAATTTTAAATTTTTTTTCTCATTTTTTTCTCATTTAAAATTTTATCAACCAAAAATTAATTTTTTTTTAATTTTCAATTTTTAATTTTTAAAAATTTATTTCAACTCAATGAATAATTCGAAGTAACAAATAGACGAGTAAAAGTATGAATTTGAAAAAGTGTTAAAAAAATCAAAGTTTGAAAATTTTACTATTTAAGATATTTTAAAATTCGATACAATTTTGAAAAAAATAGAATTGAAGAAATTGAAAAAATTTGAACTTAGGATGAATTTAAATTAGAATATAAAAGTTTCACTTTAAAATCATCTTTTTCTACTTCGTCAGATTTTAAACGAGCTTCTACAACAAAATCTAAATTTTTTCGACTCGCCTTTGTGTCAGTCTTAAAATTTCCAACTCGTAATCATTTTGATTATATTTCCATACGCAAAAACACCTTAATACATTAGACCACAACTGGGACCGTAGATACTTGACCGAAGAAAATATAAGAGAATTTATCGAAGGGCAATAACGAGCTCACGAAGGAGTAAATCTCCAAATGGGATATAATAAAGGAGCATCTCAAGCTGTAATTGGTGCTTTTAGAAACACCAGACATATAATCCGATTGTTAAATTACCTCGATTATTGTACATCCAGCATTACCTATGTTTTAAAAAAGATCGCAGAAAGCTTAAAAATATAAGGTACGGAAAATCTATCCTCAAACAAAATATTCAGCAACTCGATTGCAGATTAAGCAAGCCAATTGCTTTCTTGATGCAGTTCACAGTATCGATACCATCTCGAATAACCAAAGAGAATAACCGACGGAAAATAGGTAAAGCGTATTCTGAAAAATTTCAAAACAGTCATTTTTCATTTCAAACTTAATCGTTGCCAGTGAAAATTCATCTACACAAACCTTGAGAACAAATAATCAACTCCGGTAATCTTTTGCAAGCAGCCTCTATAATATCCGGATTGTCGGAATGCAGACACTTGAAAACAGCAGGAATAATCCTAGGAGCTGTGTTAGGATTATGTTCAACGCATCGTACCAACAATTTGTGAGCTTTTGAGCGATTATACGACGACGGGTCATGGAGAAAAGGACATAAACGTTCCAAAATAGGTTCCACCAGAGCTGGTTTACGACTCGAAGCGTAATCCAATTCATGTAACACTGACGATGGATCTGGAATCAGAATTAAATTAAATCAGTTGTCTCGAAGTTCGAATAGAAAAAATTTTCACATAACCACCTACCATTTCTTTTAAAAGAATTGAGAATTGTGTTTAATTGGTACGAATCAAGGTCTTGAGGTAACGAAGATACAATTACGAGTTCTTTATCCCCTGCCGAGTCTCTTAAACCGGACATAAAAACACATAAGTTACCTATACATGGATAATCCATCTCCAACTCCCTGAAATGAAAATAAATTAGAAAATCGAACGTAATGATAATACATCGTAATTGGCACATTTAATTCACCTTAAAAGTGAGGAACGACTTTGTAAAAATATCATCGCTTGTTTCGGTTTATAATTTATGAAATTTTGTAAAACAGTAACAAATCTATTCATTATAGCAGCAACGTCCATTTTACCACCGTGATTCTGTCAATAAAAAATTAAAAAATATTAATCTACATTTGCAAAAAATTGCTATAAATTATCAATCAAATGAGTAGAATTCCAAAATCTATACGTAGATACCTTGAAAAGATTCAAATAGCAATCAAAAATCGACTGCAGTGGTCCGAAAAATTCAACAGAGAACAAATGAGGTTGCAATAATTCCAAGAATCCGATAACTTGTTGAAAAAGTGATAAATGATTTCTCGAACAGAAGATTGGCCATTCCAGGTGAACTCTACCCAATAAGGACGTTTCCAAAATACGTATTTGTCTGAAAACAATTCATAAGTTATTTTTAAATTTCAATATTTTACCTTATTGAAAAACATTTCAATATCTCGATTTTTTATACTACCTAAGCAATAATCGAGGATGAGTCGCAGCCATTTTTCTTATAACCAATTCCAAATCTAGAGCACGTTCGGGCCAATCTCTAATTTGCGTATTGGTAGTGAACGAAGTCAACACAGCATGCGACATTACATCAAATACACTGCTATCGCGATCTGAAAAATACTCACAATTTATTTACTGCAAGAATTCGCGAAAAAAATTCATCTGATCAAAAATCTCCTCACCTGCTTTGGAAATTTCATCAAATTCAATCGACTGTTGCATTTCACCGAGTAATGCGATGATTCGAGGGATCATCAGGTATAAATGAGCGATCACATTGTGACAGATCTTTTGACGAATTCTAAGACGAGCGAAATTATTACAAAATTGTCTGGTTATTCGATAATTGGGTGATTGTGATTAATTGAGCACTTACGGAGAACGCTGAGATTCTTCATTTAAATGATGAATAATTGAAATTATGATCTCCGAGTTACTGGGTTCGATGGCACATTGAACTAATTGCGATAATCTGTTACTCATTTTGCTCAAACCGGTTTCATTGAAACCGTAGGACTCCACTTCCAAAACGATATATTCGATAACACAAATAAGCTGAAAAACCAGATATTTTAGACTTTTAAATGAAAAAATTTGAAATTAAATTCAGAAATTTCTTGATTGGATTTCTGGCTTTTATGAAAAAAACCTGAAATGCTTGAATTTTGCTATTTTATTTTCAACGAAAATTGCTCCAATTTTTTCATCGTACTTGTTCATCTGTCAGTGATAAAATATCCACAGGTTTCTGATGTTTCGGCGTACGTTTTTCTCGACCTTGCCATAAACGAGGATTACGAGCCAGTGCCCACAGAAATTCCAACACAGCTGTTGCATCGAACCTGTAAAATAAAATAAAACATCTTTTGGATAAAAAAAATCAATCACGCAGATAGATTGTAAACTAAATTTACTTTTTAGTTGCCTCTAAGGTGAGGACAGATGACAGAGCATTTTCCAAAGTAGTCCAGCTCGCATGATGAGTCAATAAAGTCAACAAATAAGGCCGACAGGTTTGAGTTGACTTCCATCGAGCATCGGATTTTTGAGAAAATAACATATCCATCTAAAAATAATTTCGTTTCGCAATTAAAATACTTCACCACAGCCACATTCGATGATTCGCTCAAAGTACCTGAATTTCCAACGAAGATCCAATAATTTCAGGTTCGATTTGAACCAGCCAATCTATAAACAGCCCCGTACCATTTTTATACTTGCTGTCAGTTCGAATAATTAGGTCGGTCACCGCTTCTACCACTGTTTTATCGCCGTGAACTTTCTTCATCTCAGAATTCACTAATTTCTTACCAATACGTTCCAATTGATCAACGGTGCAATTCTCAAACACTACAATCATTAAAAAAATAATTACAAAAAGTTCGTTTTCAACATACCTTTATTCTTACCTTCTAAAGAATCTTTCTCATGGGTTCGTTCGCTCTCCACAGGCACTCGTGATGATTTATGTTTATTCAAAAACATTCGCAGTGTAGATACCAGCAGATTTTTAGGCTTTTTCGTCGCTGCATCGCATTTTAAAATTTTTTTCGCTATTTCAGTCAAAGGTTTTACGTTGGCTTCGTTACATGACGTTGTCAGTAGTCTGAAAACGTGACTTGGATAATGGAAATTATTCACTAATCCGTTAACGTAAGCTGCATTTTTCACAGAATTTCGTAACGTTTTGATGATTACTACGAATGACGCCGAATTCTGCTTTGATTCTTCAGGTAACATCTGAAAAAAAATATAAAATTACGAATGCTTAAATTTCGAAAGGTAAAAATTTAAGATGATTCTGAATTATACAACTAACTCTGAGTAATTTCTGCCTATTTTCTTTCATATCATCGGAAACAATCGTAGTTCTTGAATTAATGTGCATATTTTCAACAATTTGTTCGATTTGTTTGTCAGAAAGGCGAGCAACTGCTGCTTCAACGAATTCAGCTTCTGTATAAAGAACCAAAAAAATATCAAATACTGAAATTTTTTTAGAAAAAATATCAAATACTGAAATTTTTTTAGAAAAAATATCAAATACTGAAATTTTTTTAGAAAAAATATCAAATACTGAGATTTTTTTAGAAAAAATATCAAATACTGATTTTTTTTTAGAAAAAATATCAAATAGGTAATGAAATTTTTTTAGAAAAAATATCAAATACTGAATTTTTAAAAAAAAAAATATCAAATACTGATTTTTTAGAAAAAATAATAATTATTCACCATTATCAGTGAGATCAATATTGACCGCAGGAGATTTCGGAATCGTTACATCGAGGTCGAAAGCTTTTATGGTTTTGGCCAACACATCTTTACCACTGATTTCCGTTCTACGTTGAATAACGAACTCCGTCATGTAAGTTTTATCAACGGCGAGATCAGCCAAAGGTACTTTTTTCTTCGCTATTGCATCGTCTAGAGTTTTCAGAAGCTTCCTGAAAGTGAAATGAATAAAATTAGACACATAAAATTAATGAATAATCATCCATGGGCATCTAATTATCAGCACTTCGTACTTTTTAGCTTTCTTCGGTATACCGAAATATTGACTAAACAAAAATAACTGCGCTGGTTCCACGTCAACTAGAGCTTTATCCACCAATCTGGTGATATCCGAACGAATCATTCTGACTTTTAACCAATCCGGTATAAACTCAATGTCTTTTTTCTGTTTTTTAGAATCGTGATCTACATAGGCCTTCGGAGCTGTATCTTTCTTGTCCGGCTCTGGGAACCAAATATTCATCAAACCATCGAAATATCGTTCCGAACTGCCCAAGCCTTGTTTTCCATACGTCAATAGGATAATAACAGCATAAATGACTAAATTATACAACGTAGCCTCTTCACCGGTCGGCCAAGATATTAGTAACATTTGATCCGGATTATCTTCAGGCGGTATGACGATGGATTCACCGGGATCTCGAATTTTATTCAAATAAGTATGGAAAATCTTCAGCAAGGATTTTAACGCCGCGTCTCTGAAGGGATCAGCTTCGTCAGAGGATCTCAATACAGCTGGCATTATTATACTACGTTCTACGATGAGCTGGGCCATATCTAAGACCAGGGCAGTTAGTTCTTCTAAATCTGAATTACTCGAGACTGCGTGTTGAGCTAGGAAAGTCAGGTAGCAGGTGATTTGCTCGGGATCGTTTTCTACCAGGCAGGCTTCTCTCAAAGTGTAGACGATCTGAAAAAATAATCTGATTTTCATTTGTGCGCCGGAGGGGAGAGAGGAGTGAAATCTTGAAAATTTACCTGAAGTTTTGCTGCTTGAAAATGAGGTATTTTGGGCAATTTACTCAAAATCCATAGAATTTGTTCTCGATTCGTCTGTAAACGATCAATTTCCATTTCATCTTCGCTGAATTTATTCAACAGAAGTTTCAGACCCTGCAGAATGATAAAATTAGTCAATAACATTTTTTTTTTTTATTAAATCGAAGAAACCATCGTTTACCGAAATAGCTTGTTCTTTATTCGCATGAGCTCCCAATCGGCGCAAAAAATGATCCAAAATTTCGCATACAACATTTGGATTTTCGTTCGCATCCAGCAATAGAGTTTGCAAATGCTTCAATAACTGTTCATATTTTTCTTGAGGTTTTTCATTCGAGCTGAGTAAGAATTCGCACAAGCACTGAACCGGCAGATGGCTGAAAATTAAAAATAAATTTATCAATTCTCGTTCAATAAATTCCAAAGCTAAAATCAGTTTTTTTCCACCTGAACGATCCTTCGGAATTCTGCACCAAATCAGCCAACCAAGGCATAGACTGAGACGATCCTTGCTTTTTAATAATATCCAACAGAAAATCAGGATTTCTCGATCGGCATAACAAATGGCCTATTTTATGACTAGCGTTCAACTGCTGAAGTTGATCCAGAACGATACTAGGAGGTCTTCTAGAAGCACCCATCGGATCCATGGTGATCAGTTGACTCAACAACAAGCTGGTGGATTCGGTGATCGTTGCAGAAGCGAGATGATTTTCAAATTCTAAAATTTTCTGTTTCTCTAATGCTAAAAATTGCAAATCATCGTTGGCTTGAGGAAAAACAAAGTGATTCGTGATACACATTTCGATGAGAACTCGTATAGTCGGATATTTTTCCCAAGCCAAGGTTCCAAATACGTTGGGTACTTGGGCGCAGTAAATTAATAAAATTATCCACGATTTCCAGTACAGATTGCTAATGGCCAGGTTTGGCGGATCGTAGTCGGCAGGTAATTCGATGTTTTGAGGATGCCTGTAAGCGCTCAAGTTGAAAAGCATATCGATCAGTTCGAGTTTATCGGCTGAAAAAATATTTTTAAAAATTGTAACGATTTTAAAAAGCAAATAAAAATAACAATTGGCAAAAAATTGCGAACCTCGTAAGACTGGTACGTTCAAAGTGAACGTCAGAGCTGAAGCTCTCTTCACCAATTGTTCGACCAACTCCAATGCATCAGCACACATCAAAGGATATTCTTTAGATAAACCGATGGCCAAGATCGTCAGCGCAGTATCTTGAAACAAAGGCACCTCTGTGACATACCTAATAAACGAAGCTAGATCTTGCTCTGGCCAATTATCAACCTTATAATATTGATCGGCTGGCTCCATAAATACAACCTAAGAAAAAAAATTATGAATACTTCGAAATTTTTTCATTTCTTGAAATAAAAATCATCATACTTTATGTAAAGCATGGACGAAATCAATAGATGATGGTTTATAGTCGTTATTTGCACTTTTATAAAACCACTGTACAGCGTTACTTTGAATTTGAGCCACCGAAGTTTGCATATTCGTGACCTAAGTAAATAATGAAACGTGATTAAACGTAAAATGAGACACGAATTATTATTTCACATCATATTTACTTGATCCGGATCTCTCTTTTCCAATCTAACGAGAGGAGAAACGGTCAAAAAAATGCACAACGTGATTAAATCAGCGATAGCGTTGAAAACTCGTTCTCTGCATTGCGAATCTTTCGGCTCAACTTTACTCTGTTTCATTAAACCATCGGCGAAGGTTTGTAAATTAAAAGTAAATGTCTCCTTTTTCGCTAAAGTATCCATCTTCAAGCATTTGGTGATTTCACGCAATAAGCAACGTAATGCTCTTAGACTATCTTCACGAGTTATTAAATATTCCTAAAAATAAAAAAATTTTACAATATATTTTCAATAATATGAATCAACGTAATTTCAAAAGATCAATTTACCAAATATATTTTTGCCAGAATGCCAGCGAAGTGTTTCGGTTCAGCTTGAAATAATAATAACATCATTGGCATATTATTAGGATTTCTTACGGCGAATAATTCGTTATTGATAATTTGCTTCAGAACAATGGAGAGATTCTTCTTATGAGCTCGTATAAGCTTCCTGCGAGAGAGAAAAACCACAGATATAAATTTTATTGAAATGAAAACCTAAAATCGAACTCAAAATAATGAAAATATCTCATACTTGATACATTCTAAATAAAAGCCACTCAGATCTTTAGTTTTCAAACGTATCTTCACTATCTGTGCAATTATATCAATATCTTCTTGAGTATTCGTGATGCAATTCACACAAACAGCCATTAAAAGCTCTTGAGCACTTCGTTTCAGCTTCAGATTAATGAAACAACTTTCCAATTTTGGAGCTGCTTCGGCTCTAATCTGTAATTTTTCACATAATTGAAATTTAAAAAAATTCAAGGTCAGAAGAATCAGAAAATTTCCATTACCTGAATAATACCACACATGGAACCGAGAAATTTTAGAAAATGTTGACTGATTCCTTGTTGATCTTTCATCGTCTTGTTCACCATATTTATAATCTCATCTTCTTTGTAACTACAAAAAAAACCCCTCAATTTTACGTGATTTATTCACCTTATCAATAGATATTGCTTCGTAGAAGAAATCTCACCGAGGAAAAATTACATAATCCTTTTGTTCGGTGATATCAATCACTTCGTCATCTGAATCCAGAAGTGTACCAGAATCTAAATCTATTCCAGGTGACCGGATCGTTTTCGCGCTGCTGATGATATTATCGACGAAACATTTGCACTGTTCATTATCTACCCAAATACGTTGACCCACAGCATCATCGATATAAAGCTATACGAAAAATTACTCAATTAAATACCTTCAATGAACATCTTACAGCAAAAAACATAAACATAAATTACCCTCAGAAATATTTCAGGCCAATGTTCAACATCACGATACGTAAAATACATAATATTGGTTATCAACACAGCATTAGTAAGCGTGATTTTTGTCTTACACAACGTCTGCGATTCCTTCTTCAGCAAAGAGCATAACGCATTGAAAACAGCTTTCTTGGTAAACAAAGAAGGCCATTTTTTGGCCAGATAGAGTAATCCTGACGTTAAGACCGGATCTGATTTGAATTTAGACGCTTTCAAGAGTTTAAGGGCACCACAAAGTATAGCAGTCTGAAAACAAACAATACTGATAAGGGTACTCTTCGGTTACGATTACGAAACACAAGGCATACAATTTTATCAAATTCTTCTTTATCTTTAGCCGCTTCGATCGTAGGTACTAGATTTATAGCTTCGATATCGACAGCAGCCAGTTCCCATGATTTATTCGTATCCTGAGGTGACGCCGGAAGACCGGATTCTGGTCTTGATAACACAGTACCTCCTAATTTGGGTTTTTTCGCCGGTACCGTCGTGGTTGATGTGGAAGGTTTAATTGCTGCACCGGCGAGTCGTTTTCGATCTGTTTACATAATGAAAATTATTCTGGGTTTTTCATCACATATAAATAAAGTTTGTTACCTGCTATGGATAGACTGGGACCTGGTTT
The DNA here is from genome assembly GCA_033439095.1 of Pseudococcus viburni. Lineage (NCBI taxonomy): Eukaryota > Metazoa > Arthropoda > Insecta > Hemiptera > Pseudococcidae > Pseudococcus > Pseudococcus viburni. The sequence continues at coordinate 102,645 of JAVBJF010000612.1, read as the reverse complement.
CGTTGTTGTGGGTACAGATCTTTTAGGTTCGTTGGATTCATTTCGAGCTCCCTTTGGACCAAGAACATATAAATCGCTTGGAAACTGAGGGGTTTTACTTTTACTTCCGCGGCCGGTTCCGGATTTCCCTCGCTCCATAGTTTCACAAGTGGAGAATAGGTAGAATATTTAGAACAAGCTACATAGCACTCACAATTACCTATCTGTTTAATATTCGAGTTGGAAATTCAATAATTAACGGAATAACGATCGATTAATGATTGATCACTCAATAAACAAACAATAAACAAAATCTGTTATCTCAATTTTCAAACTTACTCCGTGTTCGTTTTTTAGACGCCGTTTAGTTACATCAATGATATTGCCATGTGTGGCTACACTGATTGCGAGAGATAGAATTTTTTCAAACACGTTTTTTCACAGACCTGTCAGTCGCGAATTGAAAATCGTATTAAAATAAATTGTTCGATTCGTTGAGAATTGAAACAACGAAACTTTTGCAGATAATACTTAATATACTCACCTCAAATGAAGTCAACTTCGAATCCGACTTGAATTATCCGAAATTCAAGAAATAAACTTCAGCTCCAGAAATTTTAGATATTCCAAATCTCAAGTAAAATTTTGAGCCCAAACAAAAATAAATCGAAAATAGGTATATCATAAAAGAACCCCATTTGAAAAATTTCAGATGCTGAAATTCATCTTTCAAATTTTGGCGAATTTTTGAAATCAAAATTAAGCAAGTGACTTTTCATCGAAAAAGGTAACTTAAGGGCAGGGGCGAATTAACCAATAGGCGGAGTAGGCGACGCCTAGGGCGCAAACATTTTTGGGGCGCAGAATTCGGAAAGTCGTACTTTCTATAAAAATCGTGAATAAAAAATATATATTTTGAAGCTGTGAGAAAAATTATCTCAGATGCAGCATGTCCGATGACCAAAGCAAGAAACTGGGAAATTTCCTGGTACACCCAAATGTTTATTTGCACCCAAATTTTAAATTTCAACCCCTTAATTATTGTGAAAACTACTCACAATAGTTGGCAAACTGAATTGAAAACAGGAACAAAAAAACACAAATTTTTATCATGTATGTAAGTAGAAGTACCTACGTAATATAAAAACACGAAAAAAGCGTAAAATTCAATAAAAAAAAAAATTAAAAAGCAGGTGATTTTTACTTCAAATTGATGGAATTTTTCCATCATTTTTTCAAATCTTAGCCCTCGCTTCGCTCGGGCATACAAATCCTAACTTTTATAAAAGAGAAGGGGGTTGAGGATTTTGGCTCCTTTTGGATGTTTTTTTTCAAAAATTTTTGCCCTCGCTCCGCTCGGGCTCAATGAATCTACTTGATTTTTTCTTAAAAGGATGATATGAACCCTCTACTTCTCCATTGTGAGCAAATAACTTTAAAAAGTGTGGACAAAAATTTTAACCCTAACACTAACTATCTGCTGCGAAGCGACCTTTTAGTTCTCAAATTTCCGTTTTACTTTACTCTTTCTTGAATAAATTTAAAAAACGTTAAATGTGAATTTTGCTAATTTTTTCTACCCCTCCCCCTCCCCCTCATGTGTACCTTTGAATTATTTCAGCTTTGTCTTCAGAGAAAAATGGGGGGGGGGGCGTTCGCTTTTTCCTTCGCCTAGGGCGTGAAAAATTCTTAATACGCCTCTGCAGTTGAGGGCTTTTTTCACAACATGGCAAAAAATACCCCATCAGAAGAATGTAAATTAATGCATTCAGCGTTATTTAATTTCTCAGAGATTTTGTACTCGATTTTGAATGATTTTTCCATAACTTACCTACGATGACTTTGCAAAAACTGGGAAATTATTCAATACTTCGCATAATTTTCCAAAAGTAGAGCAACTTTTTTCCACAGCCTGAACGATTTTCCAAAAATTGAGGAATCTCCCAAACCTTGGATAATTTTCAAAAAAAGAATGATTCTTTACAAATCGGGAAATTTTATGAAATTTCCATACGTAGGTATCATAAAAATTGTAAGGTTTCCCAAAAAAGAGAATAATTTCTCAAGAAATTGGGCTGTAGGTGAGTTTATTCCCAACGAAATAGGTACCCATGTGAAAGAATGGGCGAATAGATTCCCATTTTTTCGGGGTATGTACGAGTTGAATCCCACTTTTTCTCAAAAATTTCTTTCCATTCTGAATTTTTTTCAAATTTCAACCCTTATTTTCTTAAAATTATTTTCAACTCTTGATTTTTTTCACAATTATTTCCAACACCAGAATTTTTCAGCCTAAACTTCTCACATTTTTTCATGTTTAATTTAAATGTACTTTTCTGAATTTTTTCTCAAAATAGTTTTCAGTATTGAAAATTTTCTTGAAAAAAGGATATGCCACCAGACCAGGACGCATTAGCGAATCTTATCAAAAAAATTGTCCCTGGAGAGAAAAAAAATTGAAAAATCTGGGAAAACCGGCAGTCCCGCCTATGGTAAAACATCATTAACTCAACTAGCTATAAAAAACCATGGCTTTATAATCCAAAAATTAATAATTACACTGACAGGTGAAAACAAGTATTGGTAAATACCTAATTCGTATAGACTATCCTAAAATAAATCTTAAAATAGGTACACGCATTAACAATCTGTTGAAAAAATTATATAAAAATTCAATACCTAATAATCTTAAGCATCCAAAAATAAAAATCTATCCAGACAGATTACTCGACATTCATCTTATTTTCTTGCTGAGACACCAATGATTCAAATACTTCGGCACATTGTGTTTTCAATTTTTCGACAGCCTCAGAGTCAACACCGGCCAAACACCAGTCCAAAAGATTGCTCAATAATTTATAAAAACATTTTGGGTAACTTTTACGACGTGGATTAGAGCGGCGAGGAACTTCGGCGTTTGATACCTCGTTTTGTATTATTTTTCCAATAAATTCATTCAAATGCAAAGTCGCCTTGAACTTGGCTATTTCACGTTCATTATTTTCAAAACACCACTGCATAAACTGCGGCAAATCATCGTCTTCATTTATCATAGGAATTCTTCCTGAAACTAGTTGACGACGTACAATATCTGGGAAATATCGTTTTTTCAAATACACCGCTCTCTTTTTCGATACTACGAACCTATCGATAAACTTCATCAGATTACGGAATTGTCCAAGCACTACAGTAATCCTTACACTTTCATTTGTATCGAGTAACGAAGACAATTTAATTTTGAAGTTACGTATTTCGTCTTCATCATTGTTAAAGAGATCTTTGATAAACTCGTCGAATAATTCAGCTTTTAACATATGCAATGCATTCACCTCGAGATCGTTGTTTACCAATTCCAGTGTTAAATCTCTACAAGCTTGTTCGGACGAACAGCAAAATTTCATAAATTTTTTCAATTCGTCGAAACACGCATCTTCCAATAATCTCGAGCCCTGCGGATGAATATTCTCGTACTTCGACAACGTTGATTCCTTGAACTGGATAATTTCGCTTTCATCGTTGAAACATAAATCCATCAAACTCGATAAATCTTCCGTCTTGCATCCGAAAATCAAAGTAGACCAATTTTTATGCCAAAAATTGCTCCTTTCTTCGAACGAAGCATCCGAAAGAACAGCGAGGAGAAAAGAAACAATCCTAGACTTTTTAATCGTATTAACTCTCATAAACAATGATGTATCCGGTAAAACTTCACGAATCACTTCTTGTTTTACATTATACGGAGTACCTTTCCATATTTCCCAAGAAATAGATGCGTCCCACACTCTAATAACGCAGTCTGAGTCAGCCTCTTGCTTGAATATTTCTCGAGCTATGTTCAGAAACCCTTCCACGGTTAGTTTATTTTTTATTAATTTCCAAGTTGGAAGAATGCCAAGCAGGTCGGTAGGGAACTTTAAAAGTATTGGAAGCAACTCATTACCTCTTTCAGTCATATATTTATCAAGCTCTTGTTCATCCAATTTCGCAAGCATGTACCTAGAAAATTCCCAATCATTTTGTCGAGACAGAAATGAAATACTCGACCAACGATTAGCCGGATCCAAACGATTCCAAAAGTATTCCTTAATCGTCCAATGAGATTTGCGCGTATTCCTCAACATTACTTCTTCGATATTTTCATTAAACCCAAATTGTAGTATTTTCTCCAACTGATCAGTTAAACGACAGATCCAGTAATACAGTAATGGATGTCTAAAGAAATCGATACCATCCAGATTTACTCTGGCCGACACAGAGGACCAGAATTTTACGACGTCTTCTTCGAGACAATGATCGCAGGCGATTTTGAACTTTTCGTCGATACTAAATCGATCACAGAGCATCATACGTTTGGCAGTTCTTCTACAATGAATGCCGCCGTCAAAATCGCAAACAAAATCGTCGAAATCGTGCAGAATTTCATTATGATCGTCTCGATGGAAATCTAGAATAGCTAGGCAGCGGTACTCCAGCCAATGTTCAATTGATTCTCCAATATTCTTAGTATATTTTTCAATATCCTTGAAAATAGTCGATGGCACGAGCGGTTTGAGTGTACTTGGTGAAATTTTTTTCACCAATTCGAGTTTAATTAACGAATTGGTTGCACGATACTTGTTGATTTTATGACGCCATAAGTCTAAAGCTAATGAAATGCATACCAGGTGTTTCAGAGATGGCGGACTGAGATAATGAATGTCGTATACGTTGGTTAAATCTTCAGCCATATTGATATTGAATCAGCGAATGGTTTGCTTCGTAAGGGAAACTGAAATCAAAATGAAACCTAGGATTAAAAAGTTGAAATTATCAGAGTTGAAATCAAAATTATCAAGTCTAAGCATTTGAAATAAATACTAAGTGAAATTCCAGCGACGATTTTGGAAGGGAAAATCTGAGCAAGTCAGAAAGTTCAAAGAAACTGAATATTTTTCAAAATCTTTCTATTACGAATTTAACAAAAAATCACACAAAATTCGAATAGGTTCACGTCTCTTGTATTTTTTCATTACCTAGGTAGGTACTTTTTAAAATTTATTTAAATGACTCAATCTGTTGGGAAGAAATTCTGAAAAATATGAAGTGGAAATTTAAAAAAAATTCTGTCATTTTCAAGTTGGATGAAATTTTTAAAAATATGGATTTGAAGAAAACCAAGTCAGAAATTTTTTTGATTTGTAAGTACTAAAATGTTTTCCTACAGTAAAATTTGTTTAAATTCAAATTTTCCCAAAATTTTTCCAAGTTGGATTTAAAAAAAAAATCAAATTCATATTTCTTGGAATTTCTTCTAACTTGAAAACTTTTCCTAATAATTTTAAAATTTTCCTCAATTTTTTTTTTTAAATTTCAACTTCATGTTTTTTAAAATGTCTTCTGACCAAATAATTGGAAGGAATTTTTAAGAACATGAAATTGAAAAAAATGGTGGAAAAAACAAAATTGGAAAAATGTTGAAAAAATTTAGGTTTGAAATAATTTTTTGTTGAAAAAATTTTAAAATTGGAAATTGGATACAGTTTTGAAAATTTTTAAATTTAGAGTTGAAATAGTTTGAACTCAGAAATTGGAATTTTGGCCTTAGATCGTTAAAATCCGTTTATTGCAAAAATAATTAGGAGTCGCCTTGTTTTAGGATGGAATTTAATTTAATTTACCTATTTTTCTGGATACATTGATAGGTATCCAGTAGGTAATTAAGAACTGAATATATCCTGCATTTTGACGATGATTGTTGAAGTAGATATTTGGTTAAAATTAAGAAGAGCATCCTCCCAAAAATTTTCGGAGCTCAGCATCAAAAAGGGCGGGAAAGGAACCTAAAAATAGGGACACTCGAATTTGTGCCACTTTTGGAAAGTCACCTGTTGGGAACTTTGGTCACCCTCCTCCCAAAAAGCTGCGGTTCAAGTACCTACACCTGGCTAAACCATCGACCTTGAAACTGGATACCACTTATTTTTCTTTTCAAGGAGGTTGAAAAATTGCAGATCGTCAATTTCAAGATTTTAAGTATTTTAATTTTTAAAAAATTCACATCGCTCACTCAAATCTCAATCACATAAGATTTAAGCCATTTTTTTCGTCACCTGGAATAATTTATTGCTCCAAGAAATTTTCAAAGAAGTGAATTAAAATTTAATTTAATGTGTAAGCTAAATTGTTCGTCGTATCATTATAGTTAGATAAAACATCAAAGTTGGATAAACTTGTGAAAAATTGCAGAACTAAAAGAACAATAAGCCTCCCCCCGAACTCCCAAGGGGGTGGAACTAAAACAGAGCAGATTTTTTAACCTTTGGAATGAGAGGACCTCATCAAAAATTTGAGCAAAATCTGAAGGCCCAGATTCCAAAAGTGGTAAGATTAACAAGGAATGATGTTGATCATTTTACTAGACCTTTTTCAACTCTCGAACATTGTAAAAAATTTTCGAGACTGCAAAACCCCTCGAATCTATTTCCAATCGATTTGCGAGGTCAAAAATAGAGTATACAGGAGATGAATAAAAAATATTTATCCGAAATTCTCACAAAAAATATTGATATTGGTCACTATGAGAAGGGGATATCTCAAAAAATCTGAATCCGCCCCAGACCAAAGGAAGACGCGGGGCCGTGCAGAGAAAATCGTGCCCCTGGGGAAAATTGTACAAGCAAAAAAAAAAGTTTTTGGTATTTCGAATGCAAATTTTTGTTTGTTTTAAGGGCTTTCACAGCAAAAATGTGAAATTTTTTCAGGTCCTAAGGGCTTCGGCTCACTCCTTCCCTCCCTTTCTCCACAGGCCTGGGAAGACGGAGCTAAGGGGCTTCAAAGTTGAGCATAATTTTAAAAAAATGAAGGGATTGCCTTTTTGTGCAGAGCCAGTTTTTGGAATTCTTACTTCCTCAATCACGCCATAAAAAAGTTGCGTTTTGAGTTCTGATTCGTCCCCGAATCATTTACCTTAAAATTATACCCTCCAGAAGTCACTTGAAAAGTTGTAGATTGCGAATTTGGAGATTCTTTGATCTTCAAAAGCCCACATAAACAATTCAAAATCGAATCACTTTTTTTTTGGTCACCTAGAATCTTTCACGATAAAATTTCCCAAAAATGTTCGCTGCAGTGTTGTCAACTACATTTTAATTTACGAAATTTTTATTAAATTTCAGTTGGCAACACTGCCTAAAAAATTCCAAAATATTTTAATTTTAACGATCAAAAAAATGTTGGTCAATATTTCAAATTATTGATGATGAATGATGATAAATCGATATACGTTCGAACATTTACGGCAAACCGGTTATGCAATTTTATTAACTCCCTTCAAAGAAAACACTCCGCACGTACGCGCGCGTAGCGGTTGAAAAATTCCATTAGGTACAGAAATGAAACAAACTTCGCGAATACATTCTGACGATTCTTAAAACACCAGAACTACGGTTTTATCGCCGAAAAAAAACGTTCTGACACAATAGCAGATCACAATACTTACGAAGTCACATTGGCGAATAAAAAATTATTACGGAATAAAATAAAATGAAAAAGTCTCAGGTATATTTGCGTGCATTCAATCGTAAAAAATAATTTTTTTGGGAATTTTTCAAAACTTTAAATTTTTATTCAAAAAAATATCATAATTAAGTATTTCTTGAAAAAAAAAAACAATGTAAAGTGCATAATGAGTAGGGATGGGATTTTTATGTCATAAAAATCGTATTTTATGCGCATAAAATATGTTTTTCGCAGTCTGAAACATGTCAAAAATATTTCTAAAAACCGAAAATATGTCAAAATATGTCAAATAGAACAGGCTAAATATGGGTATCAAAATTCAGGGTTTTTGAAGGAGAACAATAATACGACAAACTCAAAACGTAAATTTCATTCATTTATTCGAAAAATGCAACAAAATGAATATTTAAAACATATTAGGTACTTCATACATGTTGAAATAATTTCATTTCTCTCGGGAGCACATTTCGGCAAAGTCAATTTTTCAAATTTTTATCTTTGAAAAAGGCGAATTTTCGAGTATTTTGCAAAATATGTCGTAAAAAATGAGAAAAAGGGTAAAATACGCCCAAAATATGTCAAAAACGGGTAAAATCACCAAAAATATTCCAATATTATGCTTTTTACCTAAAAAATGTCAAAATATGGCCATACAAATTGAGCTCATTTCACTCGGAATTTCATGACTCGTAAAGATATTGTAATTATTCCTACCGGCAATCAACCTAGAAAAATATGTAAAAACATAAAAATACCATCCCTAATAATGAGCCTTGAATTTTATTCAGAAATATTCTAACAGCGAATTTCTATTTTATTGTTTTGAAATTTTGCCCTGGAAAGAAGGGAAAAATACATATCTGCTCAAGTTCTGCTGAAGTTAGAGGAACTTCACAATTTAGCAAGTTGGACACAGTATCTTTGTAATGTCATAAAAAAATCAATCTATCAACTTGAAAATGATGATCTGAAAACCCGATTCGAACATGATCACGATGTCCTAAAAAATAGTTTAACAATTTGGACATAATGTCCCAAAAAATAAATTTGTCAATTCCGGACATAACATTTCAAATAATTTATTTGTCAATTGTGACGTAACGCTCCGAAAAATGTATTTGGACATAGGTAATGTTCTATTTTTTTTAAAAACTTGGATATAGTGTCCAAAAATTCAATTTGGACATAATGTCCTAAAGAAACCAATCAAGATATAATTTACTAATTTGAACAAAACGTTTCAAAAAAATTATTTTTCAACTGTCACATAGGTAATTTTCCCAAAACCAATTTTGGAAGCAGCATTTCTTTGGCTTCACTCTCAATTTGTAGGTACACAATATACATGTACCTATTTTAGTTTTAAAATTTATTCTGGTAGGTCTTTTTCACAAAGAAAACAATCGTACAAAGGGTGTTTGGTCCCCAACCCCCTTCCTATCTGAGCTATGACCATCTTATTGCATTATTTTCAAGAATTTTTAATTCCAGCGAAAGTGAATGAAATTTTCTGTTATTTGGCACAAAGTTACATCTCGTAGAGGTCTATTCACGATAATTTTTTCATCAATTTTGGTGCACTCCTTTATGAGGTTTTGGCCATTTGAAATTTTCGGCTGTAAGAAATACCTTAACAGCGAAGTTCAACTAAAAAAAATTTAAAAATATCCTAAAAACGTGTTTTTTGACGTAGATTCACGTCACGTATTCAGTTTTGGCAATTGAGGTGGCGCAAGGGCCGAAAATTGCAAAGAAACGTAAAAAGTGTTGTAATTTTAGCAGATTTTTCAAATTTTGAGCATTTTATAGGTACGGAAAGAAATGACTAAATGAAGAAATCAATCCTGTATTCGTGTTCAGCAGGTCAAAATGCCCAGATAAACACCCTTTTTGCGATCATTTTTACTTTAAATCTCGAAATTTAGTTTTATTGTTGCGAAAAATCGTTGAAAAAAGTGAACTTCGACAATTAAAGTAAGATGATCGCGAAAACTGAAAAGGGTGTTTATCTGGGTATTTTGACCTGCTGAACACGAATACGAGATTGGTTTCTTCATTTGGTCATTTCTTTCCGTATAAAATGTTCAAGATTTGAAAAATCTGTCAAAATAACAACATTTTTTACGATTTTTCGCAATTTTTGGCCCTTGCGTCTCTTCAATCGCCAAAACTGAATACGTGACGTGAATCTGCGTCAAAAAACACGTTCTTAGGATATTTTCAAAAATTAGTCGAACTTCGCTGTTAAGGTCTTTTTTACAGTTGAAAATTTCAAATGGCCAAAACCTCATGAAGGAGTGCACCAAAATTTATGAAAAAATTATCGTGAATAGACCTCTACGAGATGTAACTTTGTGCCAAATAACAAAAAGTTTCACCCACTTTCGTTGGAATTAAAAATTCTTGAAAATAATGCAATAAAATGGCCATAGCTCCGAAAGGAAGGGGGTTGGGGGCCAACATTTTTTCCAGAATTTTTTCTCATCAAGGTACACAATTTGAGGGCATTAGATTGAAAATCAGGGCTGGAGCCAAAAACACCGGATCCGTTATCTAGCTAAGTATACCCTTTTTTTAAAATTGAAAATATGTGTCATTCCGCTAGAAAAGGGCCCATTTGGTCGATCACAGTTTTCGAGTAAATCGTGTTTTTAGTAAAAGTGGTCAGAATTATCATTTTTTCTTATTTTGCGAATTTCTGTTCCTTGGAGTGTCTACTATCTCGTGGTATAGGGATTTTGCCGAAAACGCACTTCAAGTGACATGAAATGAGGATCGAAAGTTTTTTGAAAAAGGCCCATTTGGTCAATTGCGTGTTTTTTCTGAAATAAAAGCACAGAATGCAAGGAATCGCTATTTTTTCACCATAATTTTTCTATTCTGATTCGTAATAAACATTCATCTGACTGAATTTCATTTTTTTGCACGTTTTTCTAACTTAAACATTGATGCTCTCTTATGAATTGAAACAGTTTTTATAAAGGGCCCATATGGCCGTAGGCTGTGTACGGGCTCTGAAGGGGGGGGGGTCATCGTTACCTCAGCCAAATGATGAGAAATGACATGAAGAACAATAGTTCCAAACCTCAAGACGATCGGTTCATAAGCGCAAAAAATATTTCAATTTTTCACTACGAAAAACTTTAAACTCAATTTTCTCGACTTTTTAAAATTTTGACTACTCGCATTTTCGAAATTCAAAATACGATATCTCGGCGAATTTTGGACCTTTTGGGCTGGGATCGGTTTTATTCGACTACTTAGGGTCTCTAGTATTGCCCCATGGCAATAACTCCATTTCAACCATATGGGCCCTTTGTTAGCGGAATGATGAAATTACATGTTTTTCTTTTTAATCTAGAAAATGTAATTTGCCCAAGTCTTATAGGATAAAAAAACTGAAAAAGTACGAGCCTCTTGAAAATTATTCAAAGGCTGCTTCCCCTGCCCAAAAATCAGTATTTGAAATTTTTTTCAGCTTGACAATTTTTTTGGATACTTTGAATTTAAAATCATTCGTTTGTATATAGAAAATACGAACGTTTGGAAAATATGGGTCCCCGAAAATACGGCCTTGGGACCACTCTCCCTCTCCTCGGTACTGATCATGTAAGCATAAAGCACCAAATCCGTATGCCTAAGATTTGCTTCCTTGATTCATTCTCATTCAAGAAAAATACTCATTTATCAGTTGATCAAATTTAACCTCAGTTTATTCTTATCTTAAAAACTATAATATAATTCGAATTTTTATTAACAAAATTTAGTTAATAATGCTCAACATTTTACGTAAAAAAATTCCCAGTAAATAAAAAATCAATAAAAAAACCAATCAAACTTGTCAAATTACTCGAAATCAAACCACGAAGTTCACTCAGACAACAATTCGAATACATCTGCCCACCTCATTTTGAAATTTCCAACTGCCTCAGGAGTGACAAAATACCAATCCAATATTTTATCCAGTTCACAGCCATGTTCAGTCGGACTCTTGCGCCGGTTAAGAGACCTGGATTCCCTATCTTTAGCCTGAGCTACTTTTTTACGTATTATATTTGGAATCAATTCATCCATGACCAAAGTCTCCTTAAACTTTGCAATATCGCGTTCATTATTTTCAAAACACCACTGTATAAACTCCACCAGATCATTATCTTTGATATCAAATGGTAAAAAACAGGCCGCTAGATGTCTACAGAATGAATTCGGAAAACATCGTTTCTTCAAATACACTGCTCTTTTTCTCGACATCACGAACCTATCGACAAAATTCATCAGTATGCGATAATTGCCAAATAATATACACTCGTCCACAGTATTATCTTCATCGAGTGACGAGATCAATTGAATTTTAAAATTGCGTATTTCTTCAACATTATTGCTGAAGACATCTTTGACGAATTCGTCGAATAATTCTGCTTTAAACATATGCGTCAAATTCAACCTGAAATCGTTCATCAATAAATTACGCTTTATATTCCTATCAGCTTGTTCTGTCGGACAACACAAACTTATTAAATTTTTCAACTCTTCGAAAAGTCCTTTTCGCAATAACCTCGAGCACTCCGAACTGATATTCTCGTATTTCGACATCGTTGATTCTTTGAACTGGGCAATTTCGGTCTCGTCTTTGAAGCAAAGCTTCATCAATCTAGATAAATCTTTCGTCGTACCTCCATCAATCAAGTTACGCCAATTGCTAAACCAAAACGAATTTCTTATTTCAAATGAAGCATCCGATAGAACGGCGAGTAGAAATGAAAAACTCCTGAATTTAATAATCGTATTGTTATTTCTCACAAACAAGGAACTGTCCGGTAATAATTCTCGTATCACGTGTTGTTTCATGTTACCCGGAAAACTTCTCCATATTTCCGAAGAAACCGACTCATCCCACACTGCGGCAATATAATTAGTCTCTTGTTCAAAAATCACTCGAGCTACGCTAACGAGGCCATTTTTGCTCAGCTTATTTTTTATAAACTTCCAAGTTGATAAAATGATCAGCATGTCATTGGGAAACGACAAAATTCCAGGAAGCAACGAATCGCCTTCAACGGCCATAAATTTATCGAGATCTTGTTCATTCAACTTGGCCAGGGCATATCTAGCGAATCTCCACCAACTATGTTGAGACAGATTTACAGCCCCTTTCCACCGATCTTCTGGAGTCAGACGATCCCAAAAATATCCCGCGGTAGTCCAACCGAGTGTATGAACAGTCCCAAGCATTCGCACTTCGGGGCTATCATCCATATCAAAAGAGAACCCTGGTATCTCCTGCAACTGATTTGTTAAACGACAAATCCAGTAATACATTACTGGATTTTTATCGAAATCGATATCATCCAGATTCACTCTCGTCGATTCAGAGACAGAAGGCCAAATTCTCAGTACGTCATCTTCGAAACAATGCATGCAAGCGATACTGAATTTCTCCTCGATACTGAATCGGTCACTGAGCATCATTCGTTTGGCAGTCCTGGCAAAATGAATACCGCCGTTGAAATCGCAAACGAAGTCGTCGAAATCGCGTAGAACTTCATTAGGATCGTCGCGGTGAAAATCTAGCAGAGCTTTGCAACGGTGCTCCAACCAATCTTCAATCGATTCTCCAATTTTTTTCGTATAATTCTCGATATCGCTGAAAATGGTCGACGGTAATAGCGGTTTCAATGCACTCGATGATATTTTCTTCTTCAATTTCAGTTTATCCAAAGTATTGGCCGCACGATGCTCGTTGATTTCATGACGCCATAATTTTAAGGCTATGGAAATCGATACGAGTTGTTTTAAAGATGACGGACTGGGATGATGGATGTCGTAAACGTTGGTTAAATCTTCGGCCATGTTGATATCAGCTAATGGTCTAATTTGAACGAGAAATCTGAAATCAGAATAAATACACTTATAGGTAAGTTGAAATTAATTATTCACTGTCTTCGACACGAAGTCCATACAGATACATTTAACATACCTAAACATTATTATAGTCCAGTTATTTTAGAATTTCCCCAAAAAATTCAATCCTGATTTTTTTTCGCGTTTTACGTTAGCAATGGTCCACTATCCGCTCGACTGAGCTGTAAAAAGCAATTTTATGATTGATTCGTGTTCTAGACATTACAACAAACAAATTTAGCCCAAATACCTTTTTTTATCCCTCCCTCCCTTTTCAAAACGAGTGTAGCGCCTCTCCTATGGGTTCTAGAGAAAAAATTTTTCCACGAAAGTTCTTCCTCAACATCTCAGCTACAAATTACTCTCCATAGAAAATCCAATTTGGGGCCACCGGTGCCCCTCAAATTTGAAAAAAGTGTTTAAAAAATCATAAAAATCACGTTTTTTTCATTTTTACCGAAAAGTTTCGAAGATGAGTAAAATTTGTAAATAACCAAAAGTATTCAGAATTAAATTTCCTATTTGGTGAGTTATATCACGACTATTTTCGTCCCGCTCCCCGTTACAAACGGGTCCACCCCCTCCCCCACGTCAAAAATTTCAGTTTTCTAGAAAAATTTTCCAGCAAAAATTATTCTTCACGGTCTAATCTAAAATTTCGGTCATTATGAAAATTATTTTTTAAGCAATCCCTACCCCTTAAATTCGAAAAATATCCCATAAAAATACTTACATAAAAATACGCTTTTTTACACTTCGAATGCAAAGCTTCAAAAATAATTATGTAGACAGAAATTAGGTATACTCATTAGTTGCTTTTTCATACGGAAATTAAAAATTACGATTTTTAGATACTATTGTAATTTTCAATTTCCAATTTCTGTCTACATAATTATTTTTGAAGCTTTGAATTGAAAGTGTAAAAAAGCGTATTTTTATGGGATATTTTTCGAATTTAAGGGGTAGGGATTGCTTGAAAAATAATTTTCATAATGACCGAAATTTTAGATTAGATGATGAAGAATAATTTTTGCTGGAAAATTTTTCTAGAAAACCGAAATTTTTGACGTAGGGGAGGGGGGTGGACCCGTTTGTAACGGGGAGCGGAACGAAAATAGTCGTGATATAACTCACCGAATAGGAAATTCTGAATACTTTTGGTTATTAACAAATTTTACTCATCTTCGAAACTTTTCGGTAAAAATGAAAAAAAACGTGATTTTTATGATTTTTTGAAACACTTTTTTCAAATTTGAGGGGTACCGGTGGCCCCAAATTGGATTTTCTGTAGAAAGTAATTTGTAGCTGTGATGTTGAGGAAAAACTTTTGTGGGAAAATTTTTTCTCTAGAACCCATAGGAGAGGCGCTACACGTGTTTTAAAGAAAGGGATGGGCCCTCAGAAAGGGGGAGGGGTAAAAAAAGCATCTGGGATAAATTTGTTTGTTGTAATGTCTAGAACACGAATCAATCATAAAATTGTTTTTTACAGCTCAGTCGAGTGGACGTGTTTTTTCTTGAAATTAAGACCCTACTAATACTAAAATGGACACCCCATAACCCTAAAAACACCTAATTTTCAACAATTTACAGCATTTTTTGAAAAAATTCAAACTTTTGTGAATATCTTCTCAAATAAGCCTCAAAACGGAAAAATGCTCATGAACAATCATGTTCTACGTGTAATTTCCTATCAGACACATCTTTGCCCAAATATTTAAGGTGAAAACGTCTATTTTTCCAATATGTACCGTATTTTTGGAAATGATGGAAATACGAAGCTGAAAGTACACAAAATTATACCAGTGAAGAGTAATTTTTTTATACATGCTGGTAGGGTATTTCAAAAAAAGTCACCGCAAGAATTTCAACCCCTACCGTTAATTATAAGGGAGGTTATTGAACACTGCATTTAAAAAATCGAGGCTGTGGAAAAAAAGTACTTTAAAAGCAATGTTATTGCTTATTATTGGTGATACGAAACATTTCTTTGCGTTGTCAAGATTCAAAAACGATATGTCAGTCAAAGGAGGGGGGGGGGTGAAATTCGAAATTTTGAAAATTTTCATCTTTTGTGTCAAAAATTAGGTTTTTTGGCATGCCAATTACAATTTTGAGGTTGTTTTTTATGAAACATAAAAAGGAGCTCCGGAAAGCCATAGGCAAAAGTCATAATTTAGATTTACATAATTTGGTTCAAAATTTTTGGTGACTTGGAGAAAACAATTCAAAATTTTGGTAATTTGTTTCATTCCAACTTCTTTAATTTTTTTTTCAACGCCGGTATATTTTTTATTCATTTCAAACCTTTAAAAAAAAGTTATTTGATATCTTCTGGGTCACAGTCTTCGGCGTCACATTCGTCGGAAATGATAAAATAACACAACACTAAGACCACAACTCCTTTTGATTTTTCATAAAAAATAACCTCAAAATTGTAATTGGCATGCCTAAAAACCTAATTTTTGACACCAAACATGAAAAATTTCAAAATTTTGAATTTCTCCCCTCACCTCTTAACCTTCTTGACTGACATATTGTTTTTGAATCCTTACGACGCAAAGAAATGTTTCTTAACACCAATGATAATCGCGTTTGAAGTGCTTTTTTTCCACAACTTCAATTTTTTAAATGCAGTGTTCAATAACCTACTTTCAGCTTCGTATTTCCATCATTTCCAAAAATAGTGTAAATATTGGAAAAATAGACGTTTTCACCTTTTAAGGCAAAGAAAAAACGAACCTGCCTGATAGGAAATTACACGTAGAACATGATTGTTCATAAGTCATAACCATTTTTCTATTTTGAGGCTTATTTGAGGAAAGATATTCACAAAAGTTTTGAATCTTTTTCAAAAAATGCTGTGAATTGATGGAAAATAGGTATTTTTACCCTTAATTTTTGGTCAAGGAAGTGAGTGTCTTTTTAAAAAAACTTCTGAGAGGAAATTACACGTTGAAAAAGATTGTTCATAACTATTTTTCAATGTTGAGGCCTATTTGAGGAGATATTCATGAAAAACCGGGTTTCAGCAGACATCCCTCCTCTGGGGGCAGCGGAGGGTTATGGGATGTCCATTTTAGTTTATGTACTGGACTATTACGAACGTAAAACGCGAGAAAAATCAGGATTGAATTTTTGGGGGTTTGGTACATTTTTTTCTCTTATTTGCCTGGACTATTAGTAACACAGTCCTGCATTCAACGTTTGAATATTATTTCAGTTTTTTTTTCATCAGTTATCACGTCAAGAAATTTCATAATTTGAATATTTTATTAAATAAATTTGTTCTACATTTTTTGATGACTTTTGATAGGTACTTCAAGTCGATTTTCTGTGCAAAAAAGAGCTAGTTCTAAGGAAACTGTAGAGCATAGAATTTTCTTTCAGTAGAGTTCAATTAATTTTTTTCTGAAAGGAAAGTTTTCGAGATATTTTAACCGAATGTTCAAAATTCAACTTTTATTTCTAATTGAAAATACCTACCGTATCTCAAAAACTAAGCCTCTCAGAAAAAAATTAATTGGACTCTACAAAAAGGAAATTTCATGTTCTACAATTAATTTCCTATTCATATTTTTTTGAAGGGTTGATTTTCCCAGAAAACTGATTTTTTTTTCAAATGAATCCCTTTTTTAACATATAGGTATTAGGTACCTACCTTAGGTAGGTAATAGGTATCCTTGGTTAGAAGTACTTAGGTAAAATTTCATGTTAGAGAATTCTGGTCGCATTACTGTCAATTGCAATGCTGAAAAATCATGTGAATCATACCCAATACCTAACGTAGTTCGTACCTTGTCTTACAAGGGAGGTATCCCAACTCAAAGTAAAATTTCGAGCCAAAACAAAAAAAAATCAAAAGTACATCATAACAGGACCTCGTACCCAAAATTTCAGATGCTGAAGTTCATTTTTCGATTTTTGGCGAATTTTCGAAATTTCAAAATTACCTCCGCCCTTCGAAATATGAAAGTTTGATCTAATCAACGAAAAAAGCTGAAATTTGGTATATACGCTATTTTCGACCTCCCGAATCGACTGGAAGCGGTTTCGAAACGTTTCGGAGCCACCAGAAAATTTTGGAATTTCCCAGCGCTGGGGAAAAGCTCATATCCAAAAATGCGAATTTGAACTCAAAGTTACGAATTTTGGAATATTGTGTTTTTATCGATCAAATATTAGGTCGTCAATATGGATGATCTGCGATTATAGGTGCTGAAGTGCATATGGGCCACTTTTATGGGCTTTTCTCCAGCGCTGGAAAATTCAAAAATTTTCTGGATTCTCTGAAACGTTTCGAAACCACTTTCAATCGATTCGGGAGGTCGAAAATAGGGTATATATCAAATTTCAGCTTTTTCCGTTGATTAGATCAAATTTTCATATATTTTAGGACAATGAAAGTAATTTTGAAAATTTCAAAAATTCGCCAAAAATCGAGAAATGCACTTCAGCACCTGAAATTTTGGGTACGAGGTCCTATTATGATGTATTTTTGATTTTTTTTTGTTTGAGCTCAAAATTTTACTTCGAGTTGGGATACCTCTCTTGTTAGATTTTTTTTAAAATTTCAATTCTTGACGCAAAACAAGTTGAGTTCATTTTCAGATGTTTGAATGAGCGACTTGAATTTAGTAAGACTCAAAATGCTATGTAGACACGAATTGGTCATCTGAAACTTATCAACCACTAAGTAGAGTGCAATATGGCTTTGGTGCAATATATAAGTGGTATCTAATTTCAAGGTCGATGAGTCAAGGTGCAGAAATGAAACCGAATTTTTTCAGGTGACCGGAGAAAGAGGATGAATAATTACGCAGTTGGTACCAGCCAAAAATGGCAAAAACTCCAGATCTTTCTTAAAAGTGACAATCGCCAACTTTATTATCTTGACATTTAGGGGTCTTCAATTTCTTTCGGGAATCTCTCCGCTCGAAGTAAATAACTTCACACTTTTTCTACAAAATCCGAATCACGTTTCTCTTTTTTCTACCCATTTGAGTACACAAGTAAAGCCCAATTATCGATATTAAATATAGGGGAATATAAAACTGCACGACAAAAGAAAGGGTTTGCACGACGAAAATGGGAAAATCGAATCACGACAGAGTAATGGGAATGCACGACACAGAAAGTAAGATTTGCACGACAAAGTATGAACGACAAAATAATATGAATGAACGACAATTTTTGAGATAAGAAATAAATCATTGCACGACAGTATGAAATTTAATTTTATTAAATACTGCCTTAATTTTGGCCCCCAATTCTATACAACTCTGAGCATTCATTTTTTTATTTTTTGTAACGATATTTAAATTTCAAATTTTCACTCACTATTCAGTACAGAAAAATTGGAGATTGCCCAAAAATGAAGTTTCCATGTTTTCTAAATCTATGAACTTATGAAAAATTTGGAAAAAATTATGAAAAGGTGTTTTTCAAACTTAAAAAGTTCAACTTTTTTTGGAAATTGAAATTTTATCTTTTAAAAACTCTTTCTCGTTAAGTTGGTTTTTCATGTTTTTGTCCCATTTTCTTCAAAACTATTCGACCAATTTTCTATCTGTTTTTTTTTAAATGTGTTCAGGAGAGATTTTTTTATATAAAAGGAAGCGCGGACGACCATCAAAAGCCAGGAAGGCGTTGTTGGTGCAGTAGGATATAGTAATTTTCGCTTAAAATTTTAATTTTTTTTTAATTTGTCGCTCAAACTTTTAATTATTTCAATTGTACTTTGTCGTTCCTTTGATTTTAATTGTCGTTCACAAGTTGTCGTTTGATAATTTTTTTTCTGTGTTTTCATTTATTTTCCCGTTGATTATTTTGTTTCGTCGCCCAAATATATTTTTTTGACGTGCGTTTTATTTACTGTCGTTTATTCTTTTTTTTTTACGTGGATTAATTTGTTTCGTCGCTTGATATATAATGTCGTCGTTATTTCCATTTTTTCTGTCGTGCAAACCATTATTTCTGTCGTGCAGTTAAATGGCATCCTTAAATATATTTCAGTATCTCAAAATTTGGTGTTTTGGATCATTTTACCCACACATAAAAATCTCATACACTATAGTGGATTAAATTAAAACAGAAATTAAATTATCTGATGCAAGGTAATTTGAAATTCATTAGTCACAACTTTAATAGGTAGGCAGAAAATTAAGCATAATAATTAGAAATACATAAGTAATACGAGTAAAAAATTGAAACGTAACAAAAGTACCTTATAACTATCTTTTTAAACAACAATGACGAAATTAAAAACAAAAACTCGACAGTAAAAACTACAAATGTTTACAAACTAATAAACTTTTCGAAATTAATATTTTTCTTACGAATAATTACCTATCTACCAACATCAACTTTAATAAAACTTGAAAAATAAATGAATCTATCAAATCAGATCACTCGAACGGTATACCAACTATTTAGTAAACTCCAAAATACCATTCTAAAAGTGCATCCAATTTACAGGAATGTTCAGCGTTATATCTCTACTTGCTTGTTCAGACGAGCAGCAAAAATTCATAAATTTCTCCAGTTCTTTGAAATAGCCATCATACAATAATGCCGAGCAATGTGAACGAATATTCTCATATTTCGATAACGCTGATTCTTTAAATTGGGCAATTTCGGTTTCGTTGTTGAAGCACAAATGGATCAATTTGGAAAAATCTTCCGTTCTACATCCGACGAGTAAATTTCGCCAATTTCTCTGCCAAAAATCGCTTCTTTCTTCGAATGAAACATCCGATAGAACGGCGAGTAGAAACGAAACAGACCTGAATTCATTAATCGAATATGTGCCTTTCTCTTTCACAAACAAGGAACTATTCGGTAAAAGTTTACGTATCACGGCTTGTTTCAAGTTATTCGGAGCACTTTTCCATATTTCTCGACCAGCAGGCTTCCATAGTCCGCGGCGGTAATTAGTCTCTTCCTCAAAAATAAATCGAGCAACGAAAAGAAACTGACTTTCGTGCAGTTTATCCTTTATCATCGACCACACTGGAGAAACACACGGCCAACAACGTTCATAATTTATAAGGTCCCTGAGTAATATATCACCTTCCTTAGCCACAAATTTATCGAGTTCTTGTTCATTTAACTTCGCGAGCACATACCGATAAACCATCATGCTATAGTGATCCTTCAGATTTATAGCACATCTCCATCTGTTACCTGGGACCAAACGATTCCAAAGGTAATCCACATGAGTCGTGAACCAAGTAGATCCGGGCAAATAACTTAACATTATTTCTTCAGCATTTTCACCATATTCTAAATAAGGTTCTGTTATTTTCTGCAACTGATTGGTTAAACGGCAGATCCAGTAATACAACATTGGATGGTTTACGAAATCTATGTCGTCGAGGTTGAATCTTGTCGACACAGAGGGCCAAATTCGTACGACGTCATCCTCGAGACAATGTGTGCAAGCAACTTCAAACTTTTCGTCGATACTAAATTGGTCGTAGAGCATCATTCGTTTGGCAGTTCTACTTAAATGAATGTAGCCGTTGAAACCGAAAACAAAATCGTCGAAATCGCGTAGAATTTCATTAGGTTTGTCGCAATGATATTTGCAACGATAATACAACCAACTATAAATCGAGTTGCCAACTTTTTCGGTGTATTTCTCAATATCGCTGATTACGGTCGACGGTAATAGCGATTTCAATCCATCTAATGAAATTTTCTTCTCTAAATCGAGTTCATTCAAAGTATCGGTCGCACGATGCTCGTTGATTTCACGACGCCACAATTCTAGCGCGACTGAAATCGATGCGAGTTGTTTTAAAGGTGGCGGATTGGGATGTAAAAGATCGTACACGTTGGTGAAATTTTCAGCCATGCTAATATCAGCTAAGGGTCCAATTCGAACGAAAAATCTGAAATCGAAATTCATTACTGATTTACTACATGATAATCATTTAACGTAAGCATTGCTGATTAATATTGACTACATATTGAATGACTGAAAAAGCCTAATTGTTACAGGGTTGGTCATTAAAGGGATGGGACTTTTATGTCATAAAAATCGCGTTTTAGGAGCATAATTAGTTTTTTCGCGGTTTGAAATGTTAGAATTATTCCTAAAAACTCGACAATATGGCAAAATATGTTCAATAAAGGGGGAGGGGCGGAGGAATAAGGGTATCAAAATTCAGGGTTTTTGAAGGAGAATAATATTATTTTATGAATTATAAAATAATTTTTTCTCCCAAGGGCAGATTTCGGCAAAAAGTCAATTTTTCAAATGTGACCCGTGCAGAGACAAGGTACCTAAATTCGGAAAACTGAATTTTGCGTTGAAGCTAAACCACGAAAAGTGGTCAATTTCTTCAATTTTTTTTTGCATTTTCAAGTAGTTCAGATCTTTACGCATCTGTTACCAAAGTTTCACTTCGAATAACTTATTATAACATGACTAAATAACGTTCAAACCGATCTGAAGAAAAAATACCTAAAGTCGGATCGTTAAAAAAATCGATGTGTGCTGCAAAATTCGGTCCATGAAACATGTCATCTTTTTAGAAACTCGTCAGTCTAAACGTAAAAAACTTCAAAAATCTCAAAATCGTCTTCCCTTCATCAAAAATGAGCTGTACTTTTTGTAATTTATTTAATAATAAATAATACTCAGATTTCTTTTTGTAATGCAGTTTTTTTTTCAAAATTAAACGCATTGAAATAGTAAATTTTCCCATTTTCCTCTCTCTGTGAGCAATTTTCGACATCAGAAACGAATTCCTCGTGAATTTTTGGTACAATAAAGTAGTTTTGGCAGTTTTTTCGATGATTGATAAGTGCGTGAAAAATAGGATTTCTTTATGTAAAGCATTTTTTTTCAAAATTAAACGCATCGTAATGGTGATTTTTTCATTTTTCTCTTCTCCTAAGGTAATTTTCGACGTCAGAAATGAATTCCTCGTGAAATTTTAGTGTAGTAAAGTAGTTTTGGCAGATTTTTTGATGATAGATATATATAAAACAGGAGGAGTAAAATCTTTGAACACGTTGTTTTCAGAATTTTTTTTTTTGGAATTCAAGAATTTCTCAACTTCAAATAAATTTACCTTAGATGATCATCAAAGTCTCAATATGTTCCTTATAGTCTTCTTTATTATTTTAGCTAAAAATTTCATTTTTGAAATTTCCGACTTTACGTACCTTTTTCCTACATGGGTCACAAATTTTTTGCCTTTGAAAAAGTGTATTTTCGAGTATTTGGCGAAAAATGCCGTGGAAAAAAAAGGGTAAAATATGCTCAAAATGTCAGAAAACGGGTAAAATTACCAAAAATATATACCTACCCAAATTTATGCTTTTTACGAATAATTATGTAAAAATATGATCAAACAAATTAGGTTTATTTTATTCGGAATTTCATGATTCGTAAAGCTATTGTAAATATTCCTACTGGCAGACATCTCAGCCAAAATTTGAAAAAAAATCCAAAAAAGTAACCTTTTTTAAAATTTTAATCTTTTTTTAAATTTATAAATTTCCAGTAAAAAAACAGAAAAATTAATTTTGATACTATCCATAAATAGGGGTACTTGGTGGTGAATTTTTTTTTTGAAAAAATGTCCATATTAAGATTATTTTAAGAAAAATTGTTCAATTTTTTTTGATTTTTTGAAGAATTAAAAAAAAAACACGAAAAAACTATTTTTCAAGTACATACCTACTCCTGAAAAATAAGACTGAAATGAAAAGTGAACTCGAATGATTTTTTTTAGGTAAAAAGTCTACCCATAATAAGTACGTATTAATACATACACAATTTTCAGCGATATTATTTTGATTTATTCATTTTCAAGTTTTCTCTCATAGAAAATAGGTATCTAGATCATAGGTACATACCTACTTCAGAAATGGAAATGCTTTCATGGACACAAAAATGATCACGAACAATAATAAGTATGTGCTACAAAAAAGTACATAGAAATCACATATGAAATTTCAATTTTTAAAAAGTTAGATGGAGGAAGGGACTGAGGAGTAACCGTTAGCTAGGAAATTATGACTGAAAATCTCCCCCCCCCGGGCTATACCCTATCATTGTGATAATAAATGTTTGAAACTTTTTAAAAATTCGACCAAGGAAAAAAAGTGTTCTGAAATTAAATTGCATGCTATGCTTGGGTTTTTTTGGTTTATCAGATGTTTTTCCAAGTCTTCAAATTCAACGAAATGCCTTGACATCAATTCGTAAAAATTTTCATCAATTATTTTTTCAACTTTGAAGTTTTGCCGAGGAGAGAGCGTTATATATTGATCAAAAACAATAAGTTATAAAATTTTACTGCATCCTTTGAAATAATTTTACAAAACTTTTTCACTAAGGTTTAACAAAATTCAGAAAGTTGAAAAATCACCTTACCTTTGTATTGTGTAAACGTCCTTTTAAAAATTTCAGAGGAAGACTCCAGACTCGATCGTTAACGAACGAATAAACGACAAAAAAATAATAACAACATCTTGACATTTCATAAAAAAACATCAGCAACCGCGAAAGTTGAATAGGTATCTATTATCTGGTTCACAGCACAGAGGAAATAAAGTTCACTTGAATAGTGGATTCACTTGAAAAAATTCAACACCAGAGAAATATGCAAGAAAAATGAAATAATCTTAAAACGGAACTGGTGCGAAGCTGCGAACCACATGCATTGACACGAGCTCGATGTCGATGTCTCACATTGGAAATGGTCAGGCGTCAGGCGTTTGGCGATAAGAAACATTCAAACATGACGAGTCTAAAAATAACTCGAAGGTAGTCACTCATATCAATCTCATCGATCTCCTAGTGAAATATACGCATTTGGTTTCGAACGAAGACGAAGAAGGTACAATCTTAAAGATAATTGATAATTCCTTGATGACGATTTGGGAGGGGGGGGGGTGAACGATTTTTTTTACATAAATACCTACTTTCTTATCTACGTACACGAATTGAAAAGAAAAAATCAATGGAGAAAAATATTCTAAGGTCTTTGAAACGAAGTCCTGTTAGGTAATTACTAATTTTTTTTGATGAATTCCACAAACGCTTTTTGAATTTGAAAAACGCTAGTAATGTTCAACAACCACTACTTACTACATAGATAGTAGATACTAATTTTCTATGAGGGTTCGACATTTTTAAATACACTCATTCAGATTCAGATGCACAGCAATTTATCAAGGGTGAGAGTTGAGCAGGAGGGGTGTAATGAAAGTTTTACCCGGGAATATTGAGTCTCCAACATAATTACCTCACTTACCCCACCTAACTATCGAAAAAAGTGCTGTAAAGGTGTTGCAATGTTACATACGTATGCTGAAATTCAAGATATCTCGGTTTTAATTTACACCATATCCATAACGCATACAAAAAATTCAAAATTGAGACAAAAATTGTTACGGTCGTCAAAAATGAAATTCGATGAATGTTTTAAAAAAAAATGCTGTGACCATGTCTGAGTTGGTTTTTATAAAATTCAAATTGTTTTAGTTTTAGAGGTACTTAGGTCAAATTTTATGTTGGGAGAATTTTTGTAGCATTATTGTCAACTAAATGTGAAAAATTCATGTCAATTATTACCTAATATACCAGAAAAAATTTTCAAAACAGTTCAATTGTTGAACAAAACATTTTTTGGCATGATTTTGGGACCGTTGAGCGAGCGATTTAAATTTGGTTAAATTCAAAAAGCTACAAATTAGGCTGTAGGTGAGTTGATCTTCAGCGAAATATTTATGCGAAATTGATTCCCATTTTTTCTGGGGAATGTAGAAGTTGATTCCCAGTCCCACTTTTTCTCAAAAATGTGTGTTTTTTTTTCAAATTTCGACTCTCATTTCTTTTTGAATTATTTCTAACTCTTCATTTTTTTCTCAAGTATTTTCAACACCAAATTTTCTTAACCTATAATTTTCTCAGATTTTTTCATGGTTACACTTTTTTTGAATTTTTTTTTCAAAATTGTTTTCAATTTTGAAATATTTCTTGAATTTTTTTCCAACAGAGAAATTTTATCTCCAGTTCTTTTCCATTTTAAAATTCTTTGTATTATTTTTTCAAACTCCCAACGTTTTTTCCAATTTCTTTAACTCTAAAATTATTTCCATGAGATTTGAAAACAGTTTTTTAGAATTTCAATTTTTTTATTCGTTTGACATTTTGAAAAAGTTTTAAATTGTATGAACGTTTGAATTGGAAAAAGAAGAAAACATAATATGAAATTGAAAAAATCTAACAAGGGAGGGATCCCAACTCAAAATTAAATTTTGAGTTCAAACAAAAAAAAAAATCAAAAGTACATCATAACAGGACCCCGTATCTCAAATTTCAGGTGCTGAAGTTCATTCTCGACTTTTGACGAATTTTTGAAATTTCAAAATTATCTCTTAGTCCGGACATTTTAGGAGTTGACCCCCCAAAAATTAAAGCCTATTTTTTTTTCACGTTTCACGTTCGTAATGGTCCACTACACAACATACTAAAATGGACATCCTCACAACCCTCCGCTACCCCCAGGAGAGGGGTAAATGTCCGCTGAAACCCGGGTTTTCGTGAATATCTCCTCAAATAAGCCTCAAAATTGAAAAGTAGTTATGAACAATCTTGTTCTACGCGTAATTTCTTATCGGGAGGGGTTTCTTCTTTTTCAAAAACCCTCACTTCCTTGACCAAAAATTAAGGGTAAAAAACACCAATTTTTCAACAATTTACAGCATTTTTGGAAAAAATCGAAACTTTTGGGAATATCTCCTCAAAAAAGCCTCAAAATGGAAAAATGGTTATGAACAATCATGTTCTACGTGTAATTTCCTATCAGACAGGTTCGTTTTTTTTTCGAAAACACCCGCTTCTTTCCCCAAAAATTAAGGGTGAAAAACACCTATTTTTCCAATATTTACAGTATTTTTGGAAATGATGGAAATACGAAGCTGAAAATATCGTTTTTGAATCCTTACGAGCGACACGCAAAGAAATGTTTCGTATCACCAATAATCAGCAATAACGTCGCGTTTATAATACTTTTTCTTTCCACAACTTCGATTTTTTAAATGCAGTATTCAACCTCCCTTATAATTAACGGTAGGGGTTGAAATTTTTGCGATGACTTTTTTTGGAATACCCTACCAGCATGTATAAAAAAAATACTCATTTTGGGTACTTTTAGCTTCGTATTTCCATAATTTCCAAAAATACTGTGAATATTGGAAAAATAGGTGTTTTTCACCCCTAATTTTTGGGCAAAGAAGCGGGTGTTTTCGAAAAAAAAAACGAACCTGTCTGATATACACGTAGAACATGATTGTTCATAACCATTTTTCCATTTTGAGGCTTTTTTGAGGAGATATTCCCAAGTTTCGATTTTTTCCAAAAATGCTGTAAATTGTTGAAAAATAGGTGTTTTTTACCCTTAATTTTTGGTCAAGGAAGTGAGTGTTTTTGAAAAAGAAACACCCTTCCGATAAGAAAATTACGCGTAGAACAAGATTGTTCATAACTACTTTTCAATTTTGAGGCTTATTTGGGTTGATATTCACGAAAAACCGGTTTTCAGCGGACGTTTACCCCTCCCCTGGGGGTAGCGGAGGATTGTGGAGGTGTCCATTTTAGTATGTTGTGTGGTGGACCATTACGAACGTAAAACGCGAAAAAAAAAATCAGGCTTTAATTTTTGGGGGATTTGGTACATTTTTTCTCTTATTTTCCTGGACTATCTGCCCTGGGAAGTATAAAAATTTGATCTAACCAACGAAAAAAGCTGAAATTTGGTATATACCGTATTTATGACCTTCCGATTCGATTGGAAGCGGTTTCAAGACGTTTCGGAGCCACCAGAAAATTTTAGAATTTTCCAGCTCTGCAGAAAAGCCCATAAAAATGGCTCATATGCACTTCAGCACCTATAATCGTGAATTATCAATATTGGTGACCTATTTGATCGATTGAAACACAATTTTCCAAAATTCGTAACTTTGAGTTGAAATTCGCATTTTTGGGCAAGAAATTTCCATGAAAAAATTTAAAAATTCGCCTAATGCGCATACATTGAGGTGAAAAGTTGAAACTTGGCAGATGCCCTTTTTTCAACCTCCCGAATCGATGGGAAGTGGTTTCGAGACGTTTCGGAGCTACCAGAAAATTTCGGAATTTTCCAGCACATAAAAAAAATTCTTGCCCAAAAATGCGAATTTGAACTCAAAGTTACGAATTTTGGAAAATTGTGTTTTAATGGATCAAATAGGTTACCAATATGGGTAATCCGCGATTATAGGTGCTGAAGTGCATATAGGCCATTTTTATGGGCTTTTCTCCAGCACTGGAAAATTCCAAAATTTTCTGGTGGCTCCGAAACGTCTTGAAACCGCTTCCAATCAATAATCAATCCGGGAGGTCGAAAATATGGTATATACCAAATTTCAGCTGTTTTTGTTGATTAGATCCTATTTTTATATTTCCCACGGCGGGCGGGGCGGAGATAATTTTAAAATTTCAAAAATTCATCAAATATCGAGAAATCAACTTCAGCACCTGAAATTATGGATACGGGGTCCTGTTATGATGTACTTTCCATTTGTTATGGTTTGGACTCATAATTTTACTTTGAGTTGGGATACCTTCCTAGTAAAAATGTTTCAGTGGGAAAAAATTTTGGTGTTTGTGTTGCGAAATGTTTTGAGAACATATTGAAGTTGAAACTAATTTAAATTTTTTGAGAAACAATTTTAAAAATGAAACATTTATTTTGCAAAAATTAAAAATACCCAACAATGTTGATGAAAACATAAGGGACTGAAGTTGACATATTTTGACTAAAAACTTCACAGTTGAAAAAAATTTGAACTTGAAAAAAAATATTGGGAAAATTTTCTCGTGGTATCTTCTGGGTAACGCTGAAAGTCTTAAAAAGGTTCGAAATTGAACTCGTACATACTCTGAAAAATGGGAATCAATTCACACATTTCTGAATTCAGTGAAATAACTCACCAACTCCCATAAATTTGATATTCGCAACTTTTCGAATATGTTCAGGGGACCGAAGGGAGGAGGATCGAATAATTACGAAGTTGGTGCCTCAGTTAAAATTAACACAAATGGATTTTTTTTTAAAGTGACAATCCCTAACTCTTCAGTTCTGACGTATAGGGAGCTGCAATTTTTCTTGGAGTCCCCGGGGCTTGAAGTAAACAACTTTACACGTTTTCTACAAAATTCGAAAAATGTTTCTCTTTTTCTACCCGTACACGTGTATATAATGCCAGTTAATTTGTCAATATTATATTCCAGGAAATCAAAAATGAGATGTTTCAGATAATTTTTACCCATAAAAATCTCATTCATCAATTTATTAAGTTGAACCAGAAATTAGTTTGCTTGATACAGGACAATTCGACTTCATTAATTACAATTTTAATAGGTAGGCAAAAAATTCCAAGATGAAACGTAACATAGGTACCTATCTAATTATACCAAAACATATGTATAAACAATCTTGAATGAAAGAAAAACCACGAAATTGCTTGAACTTTCCTAAATTCTGTGAAAAAATCTAATTTTTTTGTACTTTTCCTACCAAAAAGTGGCATATCTGAGCAAACTAAGCGTCTAACGACAAAAATGATGAGAACCAAAATGGTAGAGAATAAATTTTCTATTTGATAGCACTGGTAGCATTGGTTAGATTTTTCTCGAAGGCATAGTTTTCAAGATATTTTTGAGTAAAGTTGAATATTGTGGAGGCAATAAAGAAAAAATAATTAATAGATACCTACATAAATCAATTTTTGGGTGCCAAAAGTTACTAATGCTGTCCAACTTCACTCAACAAATCTTGAAAAATAATATGCCTCCCAGAAAAATCTAACCGCTTCTACTAGATAGGAAATTTCATTATCTACAATTTTAGTTCTCATTAGTTTTTCCATAGAACGCTTAGTTTGCTCAGAAATGAGAAATGTCACTTTTTGGTAAGCAAGGCATAAAAAAATTGGATTTTTTCACAGAATTTAGTAAAATTCATGCTGTAACTTTTTCTCTAAATGAGACAGAGATCTGAGCTTTGTTCCCTTCGATTTGCCGTGAAATTTCCTATAAGACTAAGCCACAACAAAATTTTGATTTTTTTTCTCAAGCTCGTGTTTATTGTTTTCAAAAAACCTTATTTTCCACCCCCCCCCCCAGCAAACTTTGATCAAAAAAATTATTTTTCTGTTCATTAGTTACATAAAAGCAACCAAAATTTGAAAACTGGAACCAATATACAAAAATCGTATCGAAAAAATTCGATTATTGGCCAGAAAATTTTTGGCTTGATTTTGAAATGTTCAAGCGAACAATTTGAATTTTATCAAAAATTCAAAAAACAAAAAATTTGTCATTTGCAGCGTTGTCAACCACCAAGTACAGTGCAGTAAGTGGTACCTAGTTTAATGGTCGATGGATCAAGGCGTAGAAATCAACTCTAATTTTTTCAGAGGACCGGGAAGGAGGGGAACCGAATATCAATTAAAATATCTGGATAAAAAAAGTCACAACTCTAACTTTGCTATCTTCATTTTAGTGGACTTGTATTTTTTCTGGGAATCTTCCCACTCGAAGTGAAACACTTCGCACATTTTCTTTTCTTTTTACCCATTTTACTCTACATTTAAGTAACGCCAATTGTCAATATTATATCCTGTAACTCAAAATTTGGCGTTTTGGATCATTTTCATCCATAAAAATCTCATTCATTAATTGACTAAGTAGAAACAGAAATTAGTTTATCTGATACAAGGCAATTCAAACTTCATTTATTAAAACTAATACGTAGGTATACAAAATTCTAAAAAGTAGAAATACACAGTTAATACGAGTAAAATATTAAAACGTAACACAGGTAGGTACCTAAGTATATCCAAACATACAAACTTGTAAAAGAATAATGGCGAAGTTAAAAAATAAAACATATAATGCAACAGTAAAAACTGCAAACGCTTACAAACTACATGAAATTTTCAAAATCAATATTTTTCTTACAAATAAATACCTACATCAGCTTTAATAATAGGTAGGTACATAAAACATCAAACACGAATCATAACTATTCAGGAAAGCATTTCAGACACCTTGACAACTAATTCTGAACATTTTATTTTCCATTCTTCGAAATCTTCTTGAGTCACAAAAAACCATTTTAAAAGTGAATCCAATCTACAGGAAAAATTCACTGAACACCTCCGCCTTTTCTCAACGCTGTCAGACATTTTGGTAAATGATATTTCGCGGAATAATATTTTTTCCATCACCGTATCCATGGAAAAAGTTTGTTTGAACTCCGCAATTTCACGTTCATTATTTTCAAAACACCACTTTATAAATTCTGACAAATCATCGTACTCGATATTTGGAAAAATACCGTTGATGAGACCGCGAGCAAAAATTTGTGAAAAATGGTGTTTTTTCAAATACACCGCTCTGTCTTGCGATACTACGAACTTATCGACAAAATTCATCAGTCGACGGAGACTTCCGCTCAGTATGGTCGATTGGATACCATCATTTGTATCGAGTGACGATGCCAAATTAATTTTGAAATTGCGTATTTCATCTTCATCATTGTTGAAGACATCTTCAATGAACTTTTCAAATACTTCAGTTTTAAAGATATGCGTTGAATTCAACTCGAAATCGTTGATTAACAGTTTGATCATTATATCCCTACCAGCTCGTTCCGTCGAACAGCAAAAACGAATAAATTTTTTCAATTCATCGAATTTTCCACCGAACAATAACACTGAACAATGCGAACAGATGTTCTCGTATTTTGACAAAGTCGATTCTTTGAACTGGGCAATTTCGTTTTCATCTTCGAAACACAAATGCATCAAATCAGATAAATCTTCGGTCCCACATCCGACGATTAAATTACGCCAATTTCTCTGCCAAAAATCACTTCTTTCTTCAAATGAAACATCTGTTAGAATGGCGAGTAGAAATGAAACAGCTTTGAATTCAACAATTCGGTCCTTTCTCACAAACAAGGAACTGTCTGGTAAAAGTTCACGTATCACCGCTTGTTTCAAATTATTCGGAGTAATTTGCCATATTTCTCGACCAACAAACTTATATATTCTTATGTAGCAATTAGTCTCTTGTCTAAAAATTAATCGAGCAACTTTAAGAAAATTACTTTCGCTTATCTTATGCCTTATCAACATCCAAATTGGAATAGCATACCGCCAGTCACATAGATTCAAAAATCTAGGAAACAAATTATCACCTCCCTCAGTCATAAATGTATCGAGTTCTTGGCCATTTAGCTTGGCAAGCACATACCTAGCAAATATCCTGTTGGGCTGTTGATACAGATTTATAGCACTTTTCCATCGGTTAGCGGGGTCCAAATGATTCCAAAAATAATCCACAACGGTGGTGGCCCAAGTGAATCCGCGCGAATTCCTCAACATTACTTCTACAACGTTCTCACCTGCATTCGGAACGAATCCTGGAATTTTCTGCAGCTGATTAGTTAAACGACATATCCAGTAATACAGCATCGGATGTTTTTCGAACTCGATATCATCCAAATTCACTCTTGTCGACACAGAAGGCCAAATTCGTACAATGTCATCCTCGAAACAATGCGTGCAAGCGATTTT
Source organism: Pseudococcus viburni (assembly GCA_033439095.1). Lineage (NCBI taxonomy): Eukaryota > Metazoa > Arthropoda > Insecta > Hemiptera > Pseudococcidae > Pseudococcus > Pseudococcus viburni. The sequence goes on along the minus strand of JAVBJF010000612.1, from coordinate 70,618 downwards.
GAACTTTTCGTCGAGACTAAATTTATCACAGAGCATCATTCGTTGGGCAGTTCTACTTAAATGAATACCGCCACTGAAACAACAAACAAAATCGTCAAAATCGCGTAGAATTTCATAAGGATCGTCGCGATGAAAATCGAGAAGGGTCTTGCAACTCAAGTGCAACCAGTCATGAATCCATATTCCAACTTCTAAGGTATAATCCTCGATATCGCTGCAAGTGGTCGATGGTAATAATGATTTCAGTGTATCTGATGAAATTCTTATCCTCAGTTCGAGTTCATTCAAAGTATTGGCCGCACGATACTCGTTGATTTTATCACGCCACAATTCTGCCGCTACTAAAATTGATACGCGATGTTTCAGAGTCGGCGGACTGGGATGCAAAAGATCGTAGACGTTGGTTAAATCTTCAGCCATATTGATATCTGCTGGCAGGTCCAATTCCATCGAGAAATCTGAAGCGAAAAATCAGAATATTTCGGTCAAATTGAAATAAATACAACAGGAAATTCACATCTTTGGCGTGTTGATAATATTAAAACACTTGTGATTGAAAAATTTAAAATTCTAAATCACAGGGGAGACACATCCTTGGCGTATTGATAATTTTGAAACATGTATGATGAAAAAATCTAACTCACCAGTCACCACAGAGATGGTTAAAATTCTTTAAAAATGATAACGTTGAATACAAATAAAAACGTTACTCGAGTAAGTAAATGTAAATACGCAAGAAAAACCCGAACAATATCATCCTTTTTTAGATTCAGAAATTTTAAACTTGATCGCCGAAAATTAATTTAATTTTAAATCATAAAGCCAGTTCAAACTCTCAAGTAAGTTTAGTTATTTGACTAACATAAAATAAACCGAATATTTTTGCGTATATTCAGTTCGTTCCAAGAAACCGTTTTCAAACTGATCGAAAAAGCCTGTTGCTTCATCGGAACTGCGATCAGTACAAGTAATACAAATACATACACGAAAATACGAGATAAGTATACACAGAAAATTGGTTATATTATGTACTTACTCATTAGTTTTCCAAATGAATGTTTTAACACTTCTTCAAAATTATAAACGCAATTTTAATACAATTTCCGACACTAAATTGTAATATTCTTCATTGTTCAACGTGTTCTTGTTCTTTCCCACCCCACTGTTTAGCGTCTTATCTCAAATTACGTTTCCACAGCGAATACTTTACAGAATAGTCAGATAAAATTCACAGAAAAAAACTCGAGAACGGTTGACAGTTGATTGAGTTGAACTTATTTTATAATTATTATTTTCATTTTTTTAAAATGAATCCATATTCGAGTGACTTAAAATTTTTTTTCCTCGATTCTCAAGTTAATACAAACAAAATTTCATGAATAACTCCTCCTCTCCGAGTGTTGGCACTTCACATTTCCTTATGTTATGATTATGAATAGTGCATGGAACGGAAGTAATAACGGTATCGGAACAGAAACGAAAAATAATTCTTGTTTGGAAACGGACCGATGAACGAAACGAAAATTCTTGTAACGAAACGGAAACGGATCAATTTAGTTGAAAATTGAAATATCCATATTAAGATTATTCTAACAAGGGAGGTATCCAAACTCAAAGTAGGTAAAATTTTGAGCCCAAACAAAAAAAATCTAAATTCTAAAGTACATCATAACAGGACCTCGTATCTAAAATTTTAGATGCTGAAGTTCATTTCTCGATTTTTGGCGAATTTTTGAAATTTCAAAATAACCTCATCGCCCTGCAAAATATAAAAATTTGATCTTAGCAACAAAAAAGGCTAAAATTTGGTGTATACCACATTTTCGACCTCCCGAATCGAATGGAAGCAGTTTCGAGACGTTTCGGAGCCACCAGAAAATTTTAGAATTTTTCAGCTCTCCAGAAAAGCCCATAAAAATGGCTCATAGGCGCTTCAGCTTCAGCACCTATAATCGTGAATTATCAATATTGGTGACCTATTTGATCGATTGAAACACAATTTTCCAAAATTCGTAACTTTGAGTTGAAATTCACATTTTTGGGCAAGAAATTTTCCATGAAAAAATTTAAAAATTCGCCTAATGCGCATACATCGAGGTGAAAAGTTGAAACTTGGCAGATACCCTTTTTTCAACCTCCCGAATCGATGGGAAGTGGTTTCGAGACGTTTCGGAGCTACCAGAAAATTTCACAATTTTCCAGCACATAAAAAAAATTCTTGTCCAAAAATGCGAATTTGAACTCAAAGTTACGAATTTTGGAAAATTGTGTTTTAATGGATCAAATAGGTCACCTACATATTATATGGGTAATCCGCGATTATAGGTGCTGAAGTGCATATAGGCCATTTTTATGGGCTTTTCTCCAGCACTGGAAAATTCCAAAATTTTCTGGTGGCTCCGAAACGTCTCGAAACCGCTTCCAATCGAATTGAGAGGTCGAAAATAGGATACATACCAAATTTCAGCTTTTTTCGTTGATCAGATCAAATTTTCATATTTCGAAGGACGGAGGTAATTTTTAAATTTTGAAAATTCGCCAAAAATCGAGAAATGAACTTCAGCACCTTAAATTTTGGATACGGGGTCCTGTTATGATGTACTTTCGATTTTTTTTTGTTTGGGCTCAAAATTTTACTTTGAGTTGGGACACCTCCCTCCCGTGTAAGAAAAATGTTTCGATCATTTTCGATTTTATAAAGAGCTTAAAGAAAAAAAACCTGCACGATGACGATAACACAAAAGTACCTACCCCTGAAAAATGAGGCAGAAATTAAAGCTAATTTGATGATTTTTTTTAGGTAAAAATTCTACCCATAACTGGTACCTATTAATACAATTTTGATTGACTTCTTTTTATTCATATGTTTTTCAATTTTTCTCTCATAGAAAATTAGTATTAGTTTAATGGCATAAAAACATTACTTACTAGTTACTAGTGAAACTAAAAGTGATTTTCCAGAAATATTTAGATGTTTTTATGGGAGCAAAAAAATCACAAACAGTAGTATGTATCTACTACAAAAAAGTAGAAATCACGCATGAAATTCCAATTTTTTAAAAGTTAAATGGAGGTAGTAATCGTAAGCTAGGAAATTATAACTCGATCTCAAGCAGACCACATGAAAATCCCTCACCGCCTCCCCCAGCTATATTCTATCCCTGTGACAATAAGTGTTAAAATTTTTTTCGAAAATTCGACCAAGGAAGAAACGTTCTGGAATTAAATTGCATGCTATGCTTGGGTTTTTGGTTTATTAAAATGTTTTTGAAGTCTTCAAATCAACGAAATCGGCGGCGTCGTCAGAATCAAACAGGGGGGGGGCACAAAACGGAGCCGTGTGTTGGAAAACTTTTTTTTACTTTTTCGAAGTGGAAAAGGGGATTCCTTGGACTCCTGCTAAAAATGCATATATTCAGTGGCGTCGGAAGTTTTTTTTGAAAGGGTACAAAGAGGTTACCTATGAAGATTAGAAATACCAGAAGGATTTCCAAGGGCAGGGGGTAAAAAGGTAGCCGTCTTTCGCACTTTCGTCTCAGATACATCTTAGAGTTGTATTCGTTCGGCGAAGCTTTGAAAAAATTGGCTTTGTAATGTCCTAAACAGACATTTTTTCATGTTTTAATGCACTGAAAATCCCTATCTAATGTGAGTGTAATGAAAATTCAACATTTTTTCTGGGGGGGGGGGGAGCAGGGCAGGGCAGCATTTTTTCAGGGGCTTGACCCCCCCTCCCCATATACGATGCCTTTGAACGAAATGCTACGACATAAATTCGTAAAAAATTTTATCAATGATTTTTCTAAACTTGAAGTTTTGCAAAGGAGAGAGCGTTAAATATTGATCAAGAACAAAGAGTTAGGTACATATAAAATTTTACTGCATCTTTTTGAAATAATTTTACAAACATTTTCTACTATAAGGTTTAAAAAAATTCAGAAAGTTGAAAAATCACCTTACCTTTGTATTGTGAAAACGTCCTTTTCAAAATTTCAGAGGAAAACTCTAGTGGTTGATTCGAACTAATAATAACAAAAAACCAATAAAAACAGTTTGACGTTTCACAAAAAAAAACGACATCAGAGACCGCGAAAGTTGAATAATTATCTGTTACCCGCCTTAGAGGAAAAAAGTTCAATTATCATTTGAATCGTGGTAAGTATATTGGCTTGAAAAAATTCAACACCAGAGAAACACAAATGAAAATAACGAAATAATCTTGAAACGGAACCGGTGCGAACCACATTGACAATTCAATATGGGCTCGATGTCGCAAATCCAAAATAGCCTGACGATAAGAAACATTCAAAGATAACGAGTATAAAAAAAAAATCGATCGTAGTCACTCTAATCAATATTATCGATCTCCTACTGACTTAAGATATATGCACTTGGGCGAAGGCAAGAATGGCTCGCGAAATACATAAAAATAATTTTCAGGGATGCATAGTCGATTCTCGTTGACGATGGAGGGAGGAAATAGGGGGGGTGTATTTTTTTCAAGTACATAAATAAATACTTCCTCAAAACACGAATTGAAAAAAAACAATCAAAGAAGAATATGCTAAGGTCTTTGAAACGAGGTTTTGTTAGGTAGGTACCTACTTACTAATTTTTTTTGATGAACTCTACAAACTTCCAGGGATTGATAAACGCCGGTAATGTTCAACAAACACTACAAACACTACTACAAATTTTCTATGAAGGCTCAACATTTTAAAACAAATTTATCTAGATACACACCAATTTATCAAGAGTGAGAGTTGAGCAGGAGTGGTGTAGTGAAAGTTTTACCCTTTAATTTTAAGTTTCCGACATAATTTCCTCACGTACCCCACCTAACTATCGAAAAAAGTGCTGTAGGGGTGTAGCAGCGTTACATATTATGATGAAATTCAAACTGACACGTTACACCATATTCAAAACGCCCACAAAAAATTCAAAATTGAGACAAAAATTGTTACGGTCGTTAAAAATGAATTTCGATGAAAGATTTTAAAAAATGTTGCAACTAAGTATTTCTAAGTTAATTTTTATGAAATTTGTTGGAATAAGTTTCATAGCATTATTGTCAACTGATAAGGTATGTTAAAAATTCATGTCAATCAAGTATACCTATTACCTAATGCAGTTTATATTTATACCCTATCATGAAAATTTTTCAACATTTCAATTTTGGATGACAAAAAATTTTTTGCTTGATTTTGCGACCTTTGGGCGAGCGATTTGAATTTTAGTTAAATTCAAAGAGCTACAAATTTGGCTGTAGGAGAGTTCATTCCCAGCGAAATATTCAAGTGAAAAGATAGGCGAATTGATTCTTATTTTCTTTTCGGGGTATGTACGAATTGTTTCTAATTTTTTTCGGGGTTACGAGTTGATTTCCACTTTTTTTTTTTTTAAATTTCGACTCCAACATTTTTCGAATTATTTTCAACTCGTAATGTTTTTCTCAAGTATTTTCAACACCAAAATTTTTTTCAACCTAAAATTTTCTCCGATTTTTTCATGTTTATACTTTTTTTTTGATTTTTTCTCAAAATTGTTCAATGTTGAAATGTTTTTTCAATTTTTTTTCAACTCTAAAATTATTTCCATGGAATTTAAAAACAGCTTTTTAGAATTTACGATTTTCCATAGACATATTTTTTTAATGAAAAATTACCATTTAAAGATCATTTTATTAGATTTTCAAAGAAAAAAAAAACACAAAAGCCCTATTTTTTAAAATATAAATCTACTTACTCCTGAAAAATGAGGCAGAAATGAAAAAGAGAACTCGATGATTCTAAAAATTCTACCTCATAGCAGATATTAATGCAATCAAGTAATATTTTTTGATTTATTTTTTTCATTTTTTCACCCTTTTTTAACATACTTACCTACTTATTGGTAATCTTGGAAATAAATTTTTCTGATACAGAGCAATTCGAATTTCATCAATTACAACTTAAATAAGTAGGTAGAAAATTCTAATTTATAGATTTAGGTACCTAAGTACATGTAAACATAAGTATAAACGATCTTGCGAAAGAAAAAGTCAAAATAATAAAAATAAAAAAAAAGACAGCATTACAAACTGCAAACGCTTACAAACTAAATAAAATTTTTGGAACCGATATATTTCTAACGAATAGGTAAATATCTACCTACCTAAAGCAAATCTATAATAAATCTTCAAAACGAAATGAATCGAACAAGTCAGATCACTTGACCGGTACCTAACTATTTAGACATCTCTGCACAAATTGATTGCAATAATTTGGCACATTTTGTTTTCCATTTTCCGACAATTTTCGGAGTGACAAAATACCATTCTAAAAGCTTATCCAAATCACTGGAATAATTTGTCAGACGCTTACGCCGTTGACCAGAGTTTGATATATCGTTGCGCAATATTTTTTCGATCAATTCATCCATGGGCAAAGTTCGCTTGAAGTTCGCAATATCACGTTCATTATTATCAAAACACCATCGTATAAAATTCGCCAAATCATCGTCTTTGATATCCGCGGGAACAATACCGATGGTTAGATTGCGAGTGAAAATATTTGGAAAACAGCGTTTTTTCAAATACACCGCTTTCTTTTTTGAAACTACGAACCTATCGACAAAATTCATTAATCGACGGAAATATCCATACACTAGGATATCCTCTAAATCACCATTTGTATCAAGTGACGAGGATAAATTAATCTTGAAGTTGCGTATTTCGTTCTCATTATTGTTGAAGGCATCCTCGATGAACTCGTTGAATAATTCAGCATTAAAGATATGCATTGAATTCAACTCGAAATCGTTGGTTAACAAGTTGACCATTACATTCCTACGAGCTTGTTCTGTCGGACAGCAAAAACTTATACATTTTTTCAGTTCTTCGAAACATCCTTTTCGCAATAACCTTGAACAATTCGAACGGATGTTTACGTATTTTGACAAAGTCGATTCTTTGAATTGAGAAATTTCAGTTTCGTTGTTGAAGCATAAATGCATCAAATTAGATAAATCTTCGGTCCTACATCCGACAATTAAATTACGCCAATTTTTACGCCAAAAATCACTTCTATCTTCAAATGAAACATCCGCTAGAACGGCGAGTAGAAACGAAACAGTCCTGAATTTAACAATCATTCGGCCATTTTTCACAAACAAGGAACTGTCTGGTAAAAGTTCACGTATCGCGGCTTGTTTCAAATTATTCGGAGTACTTTCCCATATTTCTCGACCAACAGACTTCCAGCTACTGTAGCGGCAATTAGTCTCTCGCTCAAAAATTAATCGAGCAACCCTAAGAAACCCATTTTCGCTTAGCTTATGCTTTATCAACGTCCAAGTTGGAAGAACATACCGCTGGTCATCTGGAAGTATTAAAAATCCAGGAAGCAATTCTTCACCTCCCCCAGCCATAAATATATCGAGTTCTTGTTCATTCAACTTGGCGAGCACATACCTACAAAACATCGGGTTGTGCTGTTGATACAGATATAAAGCACTTTTCAATCGGGTAGCTGGGTTCAAACGATTCCAAAAATATACCGCGGTGGTCCAATCCGATCTGAGAGAAGATCTGAACATTATTTCTTCAACATTCTCATCAGAATCCAAATGAAAACCTGGTATTTTCTGCAACTGGTCGGTCATTCGGCAGATCCAGTAATACAGCATCGGATGTCTGCCAAAAGCAATAGTATTTAGAATTTTTCTCGTCGACACGGAGGGCCAAATTCTTACAATATCTTCTTCGTAACAATACATGCAAGCAATTTTGAACTTTTCTTTGAGACTAAATCGGTCACAGAGCATCATTCGTTTGACAGTTCTACTCGAATGAATATCGCCATCGAAGTCGCAAACAAAATCGTCGAAATCGCGCAGAATTTCATAAGGATTGTCGCGACGAAAATGGGGAAGAGATTCACAACCATATTTCAACCAATCATGGATCGATTCTCCAACTTTTTCGGTATATTCCTCAATACCGCTAATTATGGTCGTCGGTAACAGCGATTTCAGCACACTCGATGAAATTTTCTTCTTAAATTTGAGTTTATTCAAAGTATTGGTCGCACGATGCTCGTTGATTTCACCACGCCACAATTCAATCGCGACTGAAATTGATACGAGATGTTTCAGAGTTGGCGGACTGGGATGCAAAAGATCGTAGACGTTGGTTAAATCTTCAGCCATATTGATATCTGCTAATGGTAGGTCCAATTCCATCGAGAAATCTGAAGCGAAATCAGAATATTTCGGTCAAATTGAAATAAATACAACAGGGAATCCACATCTTTGGCGTGTTGATAATATTAAAACACTTATGATTGAAAAATTGAAATTAAATCACAGAGAAGATACATCCTTGGCGTAGGTATTGATAATGTTGAAACATGTATGATGAAAAAATCTAAATCACCACAAGGATGGTTATAATTCTTTAAAAATGATAACTTGAATAGTAAAAAAAAGGTTGCTCACTCACTAGTCAATACCAGGACTTATGTAGCTGAAATTGCCATAAATATTTCTGAACTGTCACATTTCACAGTAAAACTTCCAAGTTTAGTTTTCATTGACTGACAGGAGCATCAAAAGAGGTCCCAAAACCATTGCTTGACAAGGGTGTCAAATCAAATTTTGGAGGTTTGAACTTGGACGAGTGTGAATTGAGAAAATACAAATACAGACTTTGTTAGAAGAATGAAAATAACTACAAATACTCGAGCAAGCGAATACGCGAGAAAAAACGAATATCATCCTTTTTTAGATTCTGAAATTTAGAACTTGATCGCCGAAAATTAGATTCAATTTTAAATCATAAAGCCAACTCAAACTCTCAAGTGAGGTTAGTTATTTGACAAACAATTATTAGGATATTTTTGCGTAATTTTTTCACTCGAATCTATACAAATGATCCGTAAATATCCAGTTCGTTCCAAGGAACCTTTTCCAAGCTGATCGAAAGTGCCTGTTGCTTCATCGAAACCGCTATCAGCACACGTACATAATACACGAACATAGAGATGTATATAGAAAATTGGTTATATTATGTACTTACTCATTAGTTCATATTTCCAAATGGATGTTTTAATACTTCTTTCAACAAATTTATAAACCATTGACTTTTATTGTCTCAGGGCCGGTTTATCAATAGTCAGTTAAGGAAAATTAACCGACGGTTAAACGCCAACTCCCACTCAACAGCCAATCAGAACCGTCGATCCGTTGGTTAAAATCCTCAGTTAAATTTAACTGACTATTGATAAACCGAGTTATAAACGCAATTTTAATTTTACAATTTCTGACACCAACTTGTACTATTGTTCAACTTGGCGTCTTATCTCAAATTACGTTTCCACAGCGAAAACTATACAGAATAGTTGGGTAAAATTCACTTTACGTAACATCACAGAAAAAAACTCGAGAACGGTTGACGGTTGAATATATTTTATTTATTTATTTATAATTATTTTAATTTTTTTAAAATGAATTCAAGTTCGTGTGGTTTAAAAATTGTTCAACTCGATTCTCAAGTTATTACAAACAAAATTTCATGAAACCCGCCCTTTCCGAGTGTTGGTACTTCACATTACGTTATCTTAATGATTATGAATAACGCATGGAAGTAATAACGGTATCGGAACAGAAACGGAAAATAATTCTCGTTTGGAAACGGAACGATGAACGAAACGAAAATTCTTGTAACGAAACGGAAACGGGCCAATTTAGTTGCATTGCATCTCGTTTTCGAACTTTCTTCAGCAAAAATATTTACGACTGATTAGTGATTTCACATGAAATACCTCAATTTAAGTCTTCCAATCCTGGAAAATAGAATGTCAAAAATGTTTCGTCGTATCGTATCAATCTTTGAAATTTTCGAATGAAATGCCATTTTTGAAAAATAACAGCACCTCAAAACTGAACAAAAGTAAGTATAAATTAGCCATTTTCGTGCCCCAATACCCAAAACAAATTTTGACTTGAATGGCCTAAAACGATTGTATATAGTCTCAGATGGCCTTAGTTATAGAAAAAGGTGACTAGTTCCTCCAAAAAGCAGTGGGGTGAGTGCTCATTGCCCGGCCATCAATGCCATCATGCTTATTTGCAATTTTTGGAACCATTGGAAATTGAAATTACTTCAAGTTAGAAAATTCAGGACAAGACATAGGCAAGTCACGCGATTTAATAGAAAAAATACTTACTTATATGTGTATTGTTAATCATAAAAATGAAATAAAAAGTACTGGAATTTTTCAAAATTTCGAGCTTTACATTGAAACACGTATTTTTTGAAAGAAACGTGCTAGGTATTTTTTGAAATGAAAGTACTTAATGAGCCATGAATTTTATTTATAAATATCCAGAGAGCATTTTATTATTATTTTTTTTGAAATTAAAGCATTGAAAAAATAAAAGTTTTGTTGATAAAGAAATCAATTTTTTTTTCTTGAAATTTTGCCAACGTACAGTTTCACTAAAAGCTAAGTAGGATTAAATTCTTTGTTGATTAGGTCAAAGTGTATGTTAATTTGTCTGACTCAAGTTTAAACAAAATTTTATCAGTAATAAGTAGGTAGATCCACGTATACATACTTACATAAACGATGTGATGAGACAATCATAGAAGAATCTAATACCCGCGAACATGACCAAATTTTGCTACAAAAATTGCAAATAATGTACTTACGTTACGGGTTACTTGGTAATATCTTCACAAATGTTCAAGTTTTTTTTTTTCGTTACAAATAGTCAAGTACATACCTAAATCAATTACGTTTACCCATGTCTACATTAAAAACAAAAAAGAAATGAATCGAACTACAGGTAGATTTCTTAATTAATTGGCGTTAATAAAATTGCATAACCAGTTTGCCGTTTATGTAAAAATGTTTATCATCCTCTACTCGGTTCATTCCAAGAAACGTTTTAATCCTTGGTCTTTCGATTTAGGTCAATTTTTTTACGTTTTGATTACTCCATACCTCTCCAGCCTCTATTGAGGGCAGAATGGGTTCTTTTTCCCATTTTCCGGATGTTATTAAACTTCAGAGTCTTACATATTCTACCATTGTTATTTATGGCTTAACTACATAGTATGACTTTAATTCGAGGAATCTGAACCCCCGGAAGGAGGGAATTTCTGTAGGTACCCTTGATTCAAGGCAAAATTAGAAAAATTTGAAAATTATGGGCGGTGTTTGGCTCGTTCTTTTTTGAAGCGCTGAGTTGGAATATCCACTAAGCTTTTGAATTTGATCCCTCTAATTTCTTCTATTTAGGTCCGAATTTTACCAGAAAAATCAAAAATTAAAAACTTCGAGAGGCGTCATTTTTATATTTTTGATGATGCTGTATTCAAAAATAAAGTAATTTTTTGGTTCCAATCCTCTACCACTCCATCATCTTTTTCCACTGAAGTTGAATTCTTTGTTCACGAAAATATCACGTGTAGCATATATCTGGCTATTTATTAATTTTTTTTGGATTTCTTGGTACGAATATACGTACTATGTATACTTACTTACTTCTTCTTTTTGGAGATCGCATTAAAAAAATTAGTCCATTGAAGTTGAAATTATTGGGGGTGGATATGTCTAAAAAATTGAAGCATAATACCTATCAAAAAAATACTTACAGAATTTAAACAATTCAAGATGTCATTTTAAAAATTTTTCCGTCTGAAAATGAAATTTTATAAACATGTATTTACTTAAGTTATCATTGAGATTTGGAATGAAATATGAAAAAGGCAATGACAAATTTTGACGAATTTGCATCATGATATTTTGTCGGACTTGATGTCGATGCCGTGAATCATGTTTCTTTCTCCGACATAACGAGAATTTATTATTTATTCTTTTTATTCTTTCTACCCGTTCATAAACTTTCAATTTTTTTGTTTTTTTTTTTCAATTGAGAAAAAATTTCAAAAAAAGGACTTTGTTTTTTTTCCTGATAAAAATATGAACAAAAAGGAATCAATGCCAAAAAAGTGTACGAAGTCTGAAAATCAACCTACTTTGAATGCCTGAAAGTTGAAAAGTAAAAATAGTCTTTTCAAGGAACATAAATAAAAAAATACTTACTTGGATTTTTCAAGCACGTAAAATTTTGTGGTTATCGAAATTCCAAGATTTTAAAGGAAATTAAAACTCCCGATTTTCCAAAATTTAAGAAATTCCTCAACTTTTTCAAATTTTCCAGAAAATAGAAATAATCTTAGGTAAGTACACAAAATGAAGTCAAATTGCTAACTAGCAGATTCGCCCATTTTCTTAACTGTTGGAAATGAATAATGCACTCGCTTTAAACACTTCATTACTAAAACAAAATCGTGTTACGAAACTGTAGTACATATAACAGGAAAATTCTTCCCATAGATAAATTCGTCTTCTATACACATGAAAATTCTTCACCTTCTGAAAATTTTTCTTATTGGTAAATTCTGCTACATAAATTAAGATAACGTAGGACATTCATTTACCTATGCAGGTACCCTACCTACTTATATATTTGAGGGGGCATTGTATGCTTGTCGTCCTACAATAGTGTCCCGCGCCCTGAAAAGGGACCACTGGTAAGAAAACAAAATTTCGAGAAAAACGTGTTTAAAGAAAACGTTTCGTTTTTCTGTGTTTTGCGGATGATTAGGCAACTATTCTTTCACCTCATCATTTTTGGTGGTCATTTTCGACTCTGTGGTACTTCGTACCATTTTGAATTTAAAAAACAATTTTCGCTAATTTTTTGACATTTTTTGAATTTTTTTTGACTTTGCCTTCATTTTTAAACGCGATTTCTGAGGAAAATAAAAACGATCGGAACTTGGGATTTGCGCCATTCAAAAGGGGGCCTTTTTTTCTATAAGAATCGCAAAAAAAGTCAAAATTTATTTTTTGCACCCAGAGGTCCCTTTACAGGGCGCGAGTCAAAATGTGGATAGGTACATATGTGAGTAATTTGATGCTATAAATACTTGTCCAATTTCAATTTCATGAATAAAGTTCAATATTAGGTATTAATAAAGTTGGATCATGCCATCCGTTCGCTCAGGATGTAAAAAGCAATTTGACGATTGATTCTCAATCTAGAATGTATTTAGAAAAAAATAAGTTAGTGTTCCATTTTTCCGGCCCCTCCTCTTCCGAGGATCTCTCCGTTCCTAAAAATGTGCGTATCTCCTTTTTTATTCGTTTTACCAAAAAAATTTTCAAGCAAAAGTTCTTCCTTGAAAGCTTTTCTACATTTTGGGTTATTACAAAAATTCGCTTTGGAGCCACTCTTTTGCCCCAAATTTCAAAAATGTACTTACAGAATTACTCAAAATTGAGTTATTCTCATTTATTATGAAAAAAATCAAAGATAGCGCAAAATGTGTAATAACAAAAAGTATTTAGAATAAAAATTCACATCTATAAAGTTCATCGCAGTTCCCCCACTCCTCACCCCTCCCCAAAATTGCTTTTATTTTGGTAGTCCAGTGGCGAGAAATGTGTTTTTTTCGATCATGAGTGGCAAATTATGATCGAGAAATGAAATTTGGTATGGTGAAGTAGGGCACTATAAGGAATTTTTTGAGCCTGGGAGGTCGTCACAAATCCCATAGGAGGGACAGGCAGGTTGTGCCATGTTGAAAAAAAATACAATTTTTGAACATTTCTGAGAAAAAATACAAAAAACTGAATTTGAAATCTCAAGTTTGAGGGACATCTCTTCCTCTAATCCTGAAAGTAAAAACATTTTTCAACTCAGCGAGCTTCAATTACATGTAAAATGACACCAAAAAAGGGCCAACAACCCAATTTCAAAAAATTAAGGGCTTAACCTCTCAATGAACCTCCTCCCTGCCCTTTCTATGAGGTTTGGTGATGACCTCTCAGGCTCAAAAAATTCTTTATAGTATCCTAATTCACCATACCACATTTCATTCCTCACTCATAATTTGCCACTCATGACCGAAAAAAACACATTTCTCGCCACTGGACTAACAAAATAAAAGCAATTTTGGGGAGGGGTGAACCCTAAGGGTGAGGAGTGGGGGAACTGCGATGAACTTTATAGATGTGAAATTTTATTCTAAATACTTTTTGTTATTTATCTTTGATATTTTTCATAATAAATGAGAATAACTTGATTTTGAGTAATTCTGTAAGTACATTTTTGAAATTTGGGGCGAAAGAGTGGCTCCAAAGCGAATTTTTGTAATAACCAAAAATGTAGAAAAGCTTTCAAGAAAGAACTTTTGCTTGAAAATTTTTTTGATAAAACGAATAGAAAAGGAGATACGCGCATTTTTAATAACGGGGAGGGACCCTCGGAAGGGGAGGGGCCGGAAAAATGGCACCCAAGCTTATTTTTTTCTAAATACATTTTAGATTAAGAATCAATCGTCAAATTGCTTCTTACATTTGGTGCGAGCGGAAGCATTTTTTTTGGACATAATCCGATTATACTATATTGCAAGATAGGTAGCGAAGAATTTTTGTGTGATGGGAAGAAGTTCCGAAAGTGAAAATTTTCTTTTTGGGAAGAATTTTGGTAGAAGATTTCATATCTGAAGAATTTACCGCTGAAAAAAATTTTGTCAGCAAAGAATTTCGTAGGAAGAATTTTGCGAGAATAATTTTTGTAGACCCGGTAGGTATTGGCTAATAATATTTATTGTATGATAAATAGGTACCTATACGACTTGAAAAATAATGAAAATTTCAAGAATTTGTTGATTTTACAAAAATACCAACCTACATTACAAATATTTCAAAAAAAAAAAAACAAAACAAAACATGGGTACAAAGTTACTTTAAATTATAAATTTAGTCGTCTAGTCGACCATCATTGGCTCATCTTGTATTTGTTGAGGTTGTACGTTCTGTTCGCCTTGTACTTGTTCAGGTTGTACGTTCTGTTCGCCTTGTACTTGTTCAGGTTGTGCATTCTGTTCACCTTGTACTTGTTCAGGTTGTGCATTCTGTTCACCTTGTACTTGTTCAGGTTGTGCATTCTGTTCACCTTGTACTTGCTCAGGTTGCTGATTCTGTTCAAGTTGTTCATTCCCTTGAGGCTGCTCAACCTGATCAGACTGCTCCATCTTTTCACCTCGCTCATTCTCTTCACTTTTCTCATCCTTTTCGCTCTGTTTACTCTCCGTGGTCAACTTGACAAAAACGTCATCTTCAGCATACTTGGCCAAAAACTCATCGTAAGCTTCAATACTGACAAAATACCACTTCAAAAATTCAACCAATTTAGAATAATACGTCATAAAAGTCCGACCAGACGAATCAGCTGATTTTTTACTCTTACCCTGCATTTCTTGCCTTATTACTTCTTGAACCACTTCATCAACAAGTAACGTCTGCTTAAATCCAGCAATTTCATCCTCACTTTCACCAGCACACCAACGTAAAAACCCCAAATATTCTTCATCCGACTGCTTTAAAAACGTACCGTAAGTCAAATATTGTCTAAAAATAGGCACCATGCATTGCTTCTTAAACTCCCTCACAGCCTCCTCCGACGGTATCACCTCATCGATAAATTCTCTCACCGATTTCAACATACCGTTGGTTACAAAACTCTCGAAATTCTTCACATTCGTAGGCTTCAACAGCAAACGATTTTTAAACTCAGCTGCTCCATCGGGATCCTCAAAAGCACCATTGATGAAATCATTCAGGGCACTCGCTTTCTTCAGATGTTCACCATTGATACCGAAATTTTCACTCAATACATACGATCGAATAATCCTAAGATTTTGTTCTCCTGCGCACAGAAAATTCAAAAACTCATCTAATTTCTCAAAATTCGCGCTGCTGAATAATTTCAAACAAAATCGACCAATTTTCTCATAATCACACATCACCGTTTCCTTATATCGATTAATTTCATCCTCGTCTTTGAAACATAACGTCATCAGTTGACGAAAATCGCCAATATTCAATGCCATCATCAAATCACACCAATGTTTATTCCAAAATATGCTTCTGTCTTCGGCCGAAGCTTCCGACAATGCAGCCGTCACCATTGTGAGATGTTTAGCTGGTGCTTCGCCATATCTTCCATCCGATCGGAACAAAGAATCGGCCAGCAGAACACGTTGTATTGCTGACTGTTTATAATTATCCGGAGCGTTAGTCCAAATTTCCAAATACGGTGTAGGTTTATTAACCGCAGGTTTAGAAGATGGCGGACGAGCGAGAATTTGTTGAAACAAAGTAACAAAATCATTTTCGTCTGATTTAGAATTTATATAATTCCAAACTGCCGTAACATTATTCGAATCAGCTCCCATGTTTTGATATATGAAAGACCAAAGTGCAGATCTATTGGTAATCAGGAATTCATCCAACTCTTCTTTGCTCAATTTGGCCAACACGTATCTGTAAAATAGTTGCTGTTCAGATTTAAAAATATTCTTCACACAGCACATTTGCCTGCTCGAATCTAAACGATTGAGGAAATATTCAATCGCTGACCAATGCCTATGACCACTATAATTAATACGGAAGAGCATAGCTCCATCGATATTATTGCGAAGAGTTCTAGGCATAGGTATCTTATATAGCTGATTTCTTAGACGACAAATCCAGTAAAACAGTTGCGGATATTTGGAAATATTAATTTCATTTAAATCGATTTCCGACGATACAGATGGCCAAAGTTGCTCGATGTCTTTTTCCAAACAATACAGGCAAGCGATTTTGAACCTTTGTACTTGACCGACTCCATCACAAACAACAATTCGCTGGGCTGTCTTCCGATAATGAATCGCGCCACCAAAATCGCCGACAAAATCGTCGAAATTTTGTAAAATTGACGAATCGAAAAATTTGTTTAGAAATGTATGATAGTCCAGCCAACCATTGATAGATACTTTAATGTGCCCGATGTATTCGTCGATGATGGGCAAAATTACTGCTGGAGCTTGCGAATTCAACACACTCGATGAAATATTATCGGTGAAAGTGAGTTTATCCAAAGTGCCACTTGTACGATGCTTGATGATTTCTTGACGCCATAGTTCGATGGCGACCTTGATCACCGCGATTTCTTTCAGCGTGGTAGGACTCGGGTAGAAGAGGTCGTATACGTCAAATAGGTTGCTCATTTCGGCGCCAGGGGATTCCAATTTCAATAGCGAAATCTGAAATTGAAAATATCAATTTATTAGCAATTTAAATCGTGTCATGGGGACGATAATATCGAATTCAAGCAAATATCACATACAATTAGCTAAATTTATACATCGCAACGAAAATTTGAAAATGAAATGTAGGTAGCTGTTCCATTTCTTGCTATAGGTAGAATTTAGAAATCAAGGAATACAAAATATTCAAATGTTTATTGACATGCCAACATTGCCAACAAATTCAATAATCTACCATGAAAATAGGTGTTTAAAATTTCAAAATTTCACAAAACATTCACTTCTTTGTCGATTCATAAATTTTCAAACCAACAGGTTCCATTTTAAACCTGGCAAGTGGTAATTTTTTGGTTGATCTGATAGGCTAGAAAATAGGATTCCTACCAGTTTTCCTGAAGCGAAATTCATGAATGGACATTTCCTCAAATAAGATATTTCCTGAAAATTTTCCTCCCAATATTTTTTTCCGAATGTAAAAATCACGAATGCAATTTAAAACCTCTCGTTACAGTTGTTTGTTTTAAGGGTTGATCAACTCAGAAACGAACCGAAGTTGACATTATTGATGAGGTTGAATAATCACAAGTCGACATTTTTAAGTTTTTGAATGCTATTGGCTCATTCCATGTCAATTCGAGCAGGTTTTGAGCTTGGGTCTTTCGATTGCGCTCACATTTTTTTTTACGGGTTCCCCTCGATGGTCTAATGAAGGAATCGCCGTCATTTTTATCCTAATTCTGGGGAGGGGGGGGGGGGTGATTTTTGCACAATTGGGATTTTTTGCAAAATGGCTCAACTTTGAAGGCTCATATCTCCAGATTGGTTCAGTCAAAAATGAATGTGTTGGTGCGGTTTAGTAGAGAATTGAAAGGAGATTCAAAAATTGGTAATCACATTTTAAAAGTTCAAAACTGAGCTTTTGTGATGAAAGTTCAATTTTTATGATAATTACAAAAGCTAAGGGCTACAATTTGAAAATCTGAAAAAATTACTGTAAGGAAAACTTTTTATGTGTTTTTCAACTAATTATTTTTCAAGATGGGATCTCAATACCCCTAGGGGGCACAAAAGTCCTTAATTTTGGTCAAAATTCAAAAAAATTTCAAAAATGAAGTAGCACATCGATTTCAACTAATTCAAAGGCGCTGATTTCGAATATGTACTCAGTTTTTTGATTCGGCCCCTCTAAACCCCTCCTATTGGTCTCCTTGATAGGGTCAAAATTCAAAAAAATGAGAAATAACGTGTGGCATGTCGTTTGTTAGGTTTTTGGGAGCACTGAGTTCGAATATTTGCTTATTTTTTTTGATTCGACCCCTTACCACCCCCATTCATCCTATCTTTTGTGGTTTAGGGGCCATTGTAAGGCATGGGAGAGACAGATCGGAAAATTAAGTTGATAATCGAGCTCAGCATCCTCAAATGAGTAGAAATCGATATGCCACACGATATTTTCATTTTTTTTTTGCAAGGGTTTCTCAAAATTGGGAGGTTAGGAGGGCGCTATGGGGTCGAATCCGAAAAATAAGCAAATATTCGAACTCAGTGCTCCCAAAAACCTAACAAACGACATGTCACACGTTATTTTTCATTTTTTTTTTTGAATTTTGACCTCATCAAGGGGGGTTTATGGGGGGGGGGGGTCAGTGGGGTTGGATGAAAACGGATTCCTTCATCAGACCATGGAGGGGAACCCGTAAAAAAATTGAGCACAATCGGAAGACCCAAGCTCAAAACTTGCTCGAAATGACATGGAATGAGCTCATTTGAAGTTTAATGGATGGTTTCTATATTATTTTTCACGCTGACCGCAAAAAAGTGGTGAAAAAGTTCCATCAACTAAGGATTATTCACAATTTAAATTTTTTGTTGAACATTTTTTTTTACACGTTTTGATGACTTTTGACACCTAAAGTCAATTTTCTGAACAAAGGAAGTCAACGAAAAAAAAAAAGGAATAGAACATAAATTGTGGAGCGTAAAATTTCTTTTCTGTAAAGTCCAGTTTGTTTTTTCTTAAGAGGCTTATGCTTTCGAGTTATTTTAGTTTAAAGTTCAAAGTTCAACTTTTTTTAAAAATTGAGAATATCTCAAAAACCAAGCCTCCTAAGAAAAAAATAATTGAACTTTACAAACAGGAAATTTTACGCTCCACAATTTATGTTTCATTTATATTTTTCCTTGGAGGCTTGATTTTCTCAGAAAATCAATTTTTTGTATTGAACCACATTTTCAACATTTCTCATTTGTAACAATGGAAATATCAGAAACCGGAAAATCAACCATTTTTTCTGCATAATTAATTCTGATTGATACTGAACTACTTTTAAGGCTGAGTTTGAATATAATTTCAGTTTTACTCCACACGTCAGGATTTTTTGATTGGAATTTTTTGGTAGAGAAATGTTTCTATTTTTTGATTTAACTTTTGACCCTTAGAATCGATTTTCTGAGTAAAGAAAGGGTTCAACGAAAAAAATAAATAGAACATAAATTGTAGAGCGTCAAATTTCCTTTTTGTAAAGTTCGATTCATTTTTTCGTACGAGGCTTCGTATTTGAGATACTTTCAATTTTAAAAAAAAGTTGAAATATCTCGAAAGCTAGGCTTCTTAAGAAAAAACTAATTGAACTGCACAGAAATTAGATTTTTACGCTCTATAATTTATGTTTTATTCATTTTTTTCGTTCAACTCTTCCTTTGCTCAGAAAATTTACTCCAAGTGTCAAAAGTTATCAAAAAGTGTAAAAAAAATGTTCAACAAAAAATTCAAATTGTAAAAAATCCTTGATTAATAGAATTTTTTCACTATTTTTCTTGTGATCAGCGCGAAAAATACTATAAAAATCACCTACCTAGGTACTAAACTTTAAACAACATTTTCTATGTCGAACTGTGTAATGAAATTCTGAACTCAAATGGAATTTTTTCCTATTTTCCATAAGAAGAAACGACGTTTGTGAAAAAGTGCATTTTAATAATTCTACTTAATTTTAGGAACCCCTTCCACTCTTGGATAACCCTGGGGATCCAAATATCACTAAAAATCAAAATCCAGTCGTATTCTTAGTTGTTTATGTATGTATTTAACTACTATTTGGGATTTTTACTTCATTTTCTCCATGTTTTTTACCGTTTCTTCATATTATCATAGTACGAGTACATAGGTACCTACACCTATGTAGAATCCCAATTTAAGAAAAGGGACCGAATTTGGAACCGGTGGTGTAAACATTTTCGGGTCCTTTTCCCTCCTGAAAATTCAACCCTTTTTCGCAAATTTTTTTGGTACTGCTCTTTATACTGAACCTTTTTAAGAGAAAAATTTTGAAAAATTCAATTTTAGGGAAAAAGAAAAAGATAATATTCTTTTTTACTATATTTTTTCCAAATAAAATGTAAAATAAAAATTTTGGGCCCCTCACTAGAACTTCAAAAATTGCAGGCCGGGGGGCAAATGCACTCTTTTCACTTCTTCTCATCGACCGTGAAAAGGGAGGCCCAGCGCACAGCTCAAAATTTACGAAGGGGGTTAAAATCTAGGGAATTATTTTTAAAGAAAAATAAACCACCCTAGTGGACGAGACTTCCATACAAAGCCAACTACAAATATTAGTTATTATGGGACACATTATGTATGTACAATTGTACAAAGTTTTTTTTTCAAATGAAAAAACAGAAATACCTAAATATATGTGGCTGCGCATACGTATAATAATAATAAAAAAAGAATAAAGACTTAAATTGAAGCCAAATCAAATTGTCGATGAATGATTACCCAGGCTTGCTCATTATTCATCTTTGATTATATAAATGTACTCAAAGTTATTCATACACCAAAAAAGTTGAGAATACGTGAAAAAAGCTACAACATCACGAGGTATTTTTATAGTTTAATTGCATGTTCTAGAAAGAGAAAATAAAGTACATACAATAATTTATCAAATACATACAGAAATTAATAATTAATCAATCGTAGGTTAAATATAGGACCATGAAAATCTAATTTTTCGTACCCTTGTGTAATTATAACCAATCTTGTAACTCAGCTAGCAAAAGCAGGTAACCACTTTGCCAGATAGGTACCTAATCATATTACACAGGGTGTTCCACGAATCGTCTGCCAAACGTATTTTTTTGTATATAACCGGGTACCACTAAAAAAAACTTGAGATAAACATGTTGCCTATTTTGAAAATTGACAGGGTAAATGCTGCTTCTAAAAAAATCACGTCAAAATTTTTTTTCAACCATGATAATGGATAGTGCTTTGAAAACTAAACAAATTTTCACTTCATGACATTTTGCCTAACTTTAAAATTGAAGAGGATACAAAAAAATTATTCAAACAAAATTCTAAAAAAATAAACTAATCAAGGGAATGAATAGAACGTTGAAAACTGAATAATTTTCGTTCTGTAGACTTTTTGCCTAACATCGAAAATGAAGGGGCTAAGGGTCACTCAAAAGAAATGGGCTTCAAAAAATTTTCAAATCTTCTCAATTTTTAATGACCCTTAGCCCCTTCATTTTTGACGTTAGGCAAAAAGTCTTCGGAATAAAATTTCTTCAGTTTTCAACGTATTTTTTGAGAATTTTTTGAACAATTTTTTTGTAGCCCCTTCAATTTTGAACATAGGCAAAAAGTCATAAAGTGAAAATTTGTTCAGTTTTCAAAGTACTAACCATTATCATGTTTGAAAAAAATTTTAACGTGATTTTTTTAGAAGCAGCATTTGCTCCTTTAATTTTCAAAATAGGCAACATGTTCATCTCAAGTTTTTTTTTTAGTGATAGTCATATCCAAAAAAATATGTTTGGCAGACGATTCATGGAACACCCTGTACGTACCACAAACGAAATAGAAAAATAAAATATATCTTCTAGGCATTTTGATCATTCGGTTCGATCAACTTGGTAAATACAACATTATCAGCATATTTCGCCACAAGATTTTCGTAAGCTTCAGAAGTGACCGAATACCACTTTAAAAATTCAACTAAGACAGGGTGATACGTCAACGGAGTCCTAACGTTTTCTAACAAATTTTCAGTTTTACTATTTTTGCGCCACAATTCATGTCGCAATACAGCATGAATTATCGCATCACCGTAGATAATTGCCAGGCTTGTCTCAACATTTCCATCCTCATTTTCCAAACACCAACGTAAAAACTTTATATCATAGTCACCTTCGTATCCAATATGGAAAAGACCGTTGTAGAAACGAGACCAGAAAACAGGCCAAATTTTCTGCATTTTGAAATTCTTTGCGACCTGTTTCGATATCACCGTATCGAGGAACTCCCTCACAGCGCGCAACTTACTAGTATCATAACCCGAATTAACGAAACCTCTCAATTTTTCTACAATCGAAGGTTTCGAGAGCAACTGATTTTTAAACTCGGTCGCACGGTCCGCATCATTGAAGGCATCATTGATGAATTCATTCAACGCCCTCGGTTCTTTCATAAGCTCATCATTAAGGTTAAAATCATCACTCAGTAACCTTAACTGAATATCTCGCATACGTTCTTCTGTAAAACAATAACTTATCAAATCATTCAATTTCCCAAATTTTGCACCGCTAAATAACCTCAAAAAATGCGGACCCATTATTTCGTAATTTGAAAGATGAGTTTCTCGAAAATGATCGATTTCTTCCTCATTCTTGAAACAGAGCGTCACAAATTGACGAAATTCGTCGATATTCATCACAAAAATAAATTCGGACCAATGTTTCTTCAAATATGCTTCTCTTTCATGATCCAATGCGTCCGAAAGCGCAGTCAATAAAAGTGAAACATCACAATATAAAATAGGCATCTGGGAGTTTCTACTGCCAAAATGGTGGCTATTTAGTACAGCACGTTCTATTGCATGCCGCTTGAAATTATCTGGGACACTGGAATAAATTTTGCAACCAATCGAAGGTTCATCGGATGCAATGCCAGGAATTGGTTTAATGAACAGAGCTCGATGAATCACCTTAGAAAACTCAATTTTCTTCATTTCATCTTTCACGTACATCCAAATCGAAAAAAGTTTATGCGTTCTGCTTGATGACAAATTGTAAAACAAGAAAGCACTGTTCCAAAATTCACTTCGATTTTTCGTCAGTAACTCAACCAACTCACATTTGTTTAACTTCGCAAGAACATATCTGTAAAATTCTTGAGGATAGCTGGAGAAAATTTGAGTCACGTAAGACATTCGTTCTTCCAAACCTACACGATCGAAAACGTACTTTATGTATGGCCAATTTATAACAGGATAGCTACTAAAAAACACACCCCGGCGCATAAAATGGTCGAATAAACTTTTGCCAACATTTCTGCCTAAATTTTCAAGAGGTACCATGTACGGTTGCTTTCTCAAACAACAAATATAGAAAAACAAATGAGGAGATTTTTCAAAGCTAATTTCACTCAAATCCATCCGTGTTGATACAGCAGGCCAAAGCCTTACGATCTGGTCTCGGAAGCAATACAGGCAAGCGATCTTGAATTTTTCATCCTGGCTGATTCCATCGCAGAATACCATTTTTCTGGCTGTCTTCTCGTAATCAATGGAACCGTCGAAGTCGCCCACAAAATCATGAAAACTGTTTAAAATTTCTAATTCGAAGATTTGCTTATCGGTATGACATTTTATCCATTCCTTAATCGATAATCCCACGCTTTTGATATATCCCTCGATGATGGCGCGAATTGATTCTGGTAAATTGGAATTTTGGACATTTGATAAAATAGTCTCTTCAAAATTGAGCCCCTTTAAGGTACCATTTGGGCAATGTTTACGGATTTCTTCACGCCACAACTCGATGGCTACTTTGATCGTCGCGATTTTTTCAAGTGCCAATGGACTCGGGCAAAAAAGATCGTACACGTTGTACAAGTCGTTCATTTCCAGATCGGGTCGAATTCAACTTCAACAGCGAAATCTGCAATACAAAATTTTCCAATTTAGTCCCTGCGGTTAGCTCGGGCATACTGCACTTTTTGAACACGGGTTGAAATGTGGTTTTTATTTTAGTATGACCAAAAAAAAAATTTTCGAGGAGTGGAGACGTCAAAAATTTCCCTTGGGAGTGGAGGGAGGGGGAATATTAAAGGGGGTTAATCCCTATTTTTTCACATGAAGGGGTTGAGGTAAATTTAGTGTAATTTTCATATACTTCGACCCTTCTGAACTCGAATCTGCGATTAGTTTTCTGATCTGAAGCGTAGAATTCGCACAATCGTATGATTTGTGTTGCAAAAAGAGGCAAATTTTGAGGAAAAAGAGTTAAAATTACGATTTTTTCATCTTTAGACGAGACGTCCATTTCACCCGCCCCGCCCATTTGAGATAGGGGGGTGGGAGTGGGGTCAATCGTTTGTGCTAGGTTTGTGCTGGTTTGTGCTGGCATTAGTTTCGTTTGTGCTCATTCCCTTTCCCTGAAAATGAATATAGGTCAGGGTGGGGCGGGTGAAATGGTGCCCCGCCCATTCAAGATAGAGGGTCGGGAGTGAGGTCAATCGTTTGTGCTAGGTTTGTGCTGGTTTGTGCTGGCATTATTTTCGTTTGTGCTCCCTCCCTTTTATGGGCGGGGCAGTTGAAATGATGCCCCGCCCATTCAAGATAGAGGGGTGGGAGTGAGGTCAATCGTTTGTGCTAGGTTTGTGCTGGTTTGTGCTGATATTATTTTCGTTTGTGCTCCCTCCCTTCTGTGGGCGGGGCGTCTGAAATGCTTTCTGAAAAACCTTGAAGATAAAACTTTAAAAAAATTATAACAGTACCAATCGTTTGTGCTACTCACGGAGAGGTTTGTGCTGCTTTTACATTTCGAAAAAATTTACATTCTGACCCTTTTTTTGATTTTCACAGATGTTCTATACCCTGGGCGGGGCGCTTGAAATGGTGCCCCGCCCATTTGTGATTGAGGGACGAGTGTGGGGTCAATCGATTGTGCTAGGTTTGTGCTCGTTTGTGCTGGCATTATTTTCGTTTGTGCTCGCTTCCTTTCTCTAAAAATGGATATAGGTCAAGGGCGGGGCGCCTGAAATGGTGCTACGTCAATTCAAGATTAAGGGGTGAGTATGGGGTCAATCGATTGTGCTAGGTTTGTGCTCGTTTGTGCTGACAATATTTTCGTTTGTGCCCCCTCCCTCCTCTGGGCGGGGCATCTGAAATGGTGCCCCGCCCTTTCAAAATTGGGGGACGGGTGTGGGGTCAATCGATTGTGCTAGGTTTGTGCTCGTTTGTGCTGACATTATTTTCGTTTGTGCTCCCGGCCTTCCAAGGTGGAGCGTCAGAAATGCTTTCTGAGAACCCTCGGAAATGAATCTTGATGAAAATGGTTTGCAGTGAGTGGCGAGCATTTTTTTTTCAAAGTCCACTTGATTTTGCACTCTGCATTATTTTCAAACTGGTTTTTTCCATTTTTTAAACTTCAAAATTTTTTCAACGCAAATTTTTGAAGTTCAAAATTTTTTGCTCAGAATTTTTTAAACTTCTACATTTTTTTTCAACGAAAATTTTCAAACTCTGAATTTTTTCTGTAAATTTTTCGAACTTTAAATTTTTCCAATGTAAATTTTCAAATTCTGAATTTTTCTCCTGTAAAATCTTCCCTCTAAATTTTTTAAACTTCAACACTTCTACGTAAATCGGAATCTTCTTCAGGAATATTCTGAAAAATACAATTGAAAATTATTTTTCACAACTACATTGAAAATAATGAAATATACAATTAAAAAAAAAATAATAAATGTCTTTATTGTATGTTTCATTATTTTATTTTCGATGTTGTTGTTAAAAATAATTTTCAATCGTATTTTTCAGAATATTCCTGAAGAAGTCTCCGATTTACGTTTCAGAAGTTTTGAAGTTGGAAAAATTTACAGGAAAAAAAGTTGATAGGTAGTTTGAAAATTTGCGTTGAAAAAATAATAAAAGTATGAAAAATTTTGAGAAAAAAATTTCAAACTTGAAAAAGTTACGTTGAAAAAATTTTGAAGTTTGAAAAATGGAAAAAACCAGTTTGAAAATAATGCAGAGTGCAAAATCAAGTGGACTTTGAAAAAAAAATGCTCGCCACTCACTGCAAACCATTTTCATCAAGATTCATTTCCGAGGGTTCTCAGAAAGCATTTCTGACGCTCCACCTTGGAAGGCCGGGAGCACAAACGAAAATAATGTCAGCACAAACGAGCACAAACCTAGCACAATCGATTGACCCCACACCCGTCCCCCAATTTTGAAAAGGCGGGGCACCATTTCAGATGCCCCGCCCAGAGGAGGGAGGGGGCACAAACGAAAATATTGTCAGCACAAACGAGCACAAACCTAGCACAATCGATTGACCCCATACTCACCCCTTAATCTTGAGGTGACGTAGCACCATTTCAGGCGCCCCGCCCATGACCTATATTCATTTTTAGGGAAAGGGAGTGAGCACAAACGAAAATAATTCCAGCACAAACGAGCACAAACCTAGCACAATCGATTGACCCCATACTCACCCCTTAATCTTGAGGTGACGTAGCACCATTTCAGGCGCCCCGCCCATGACCTATATTCATTTTTAGGGAAAGGGAGTGAGCACAAACGAAAATAATGCCAGCACAAACGAGCACAAACCTAGCACAATCGATTGACCTCGCACTCGCCCCACAATTTTGAATGGGCGGGGCACCATTTCAATTGCCCCGCCCATAGAAGGGAGAGAGCACAAACGAAAATATTGTCAGCACAAACGAGCACAAACCTAGCACAATCGATTGACCCCACACCCGTCCCCCAATCTCGAATGGGCGGGGTACCATTTCAGATGCCCCGCCCATAGAGGGGAGAGAGCACAAACGAAAATATTGTCAGCACAAACGAGCACAAACCTAGCACAATCGATTGAGCTCACAATCACCCCTTAATCTTGAATTGTCGTAGCACCATTTCAGGCGCCCCGCCCTTGACCTATATCCATTTTTAGAGAAAGGAAGCGAGCACAAACGAAAATAATGCCAGCACAAACGAGCACAAACCTAGCACAATCGATTGACCCCACACTCGTCCCTCAATCACAAATGGGCGGGGCACCATTTCAAGCGCCCCGCCCAGGGTATAGAACATCTGTGAAAATCAAAAAAAGGGTCAGAATGTAAATTTTTTCAAAATGTAAAAGCAGCACAAACCTCTCCGTGAGTAGCACAAACGATTGGTACTGTTATAATTTTTTTAAAGTTTTATCTTCAAGGTTTTTCAGAAAGCATTTCAGACGCCCCGCCCACAGAAGGGAGGGAGCACAAACGAAAATAATATCAGCACAAACCAGCACAAACCTAGCACAAACGATTGACCTCACTCCCACCCCTCTATCTTGAAAGGGCGGGGCATCATTTCAACTGCCCCGCCCATAAAAGGGAGGGAGCACAAACAAAAATAATGCCAGCACAAACCAGCACAAACCTAGCACAAACGATTGACCTCACTCCCGACCCTCTATCTTGAATGGGCGGGGCACCATTTCACCCGCCCCACCCTGAACTATATTCATTTTCAGGGAAAGGGAATGAGCACAAACGAAACTAATGCCAGCACAAACCAGCACAAACCTAGCACAAACGATTGACCCCACTCCCACCCTCCTATCTCAAATGGGCGGGGCGGGTGAAATGGACGTGCATGACTGGATCTTCTGAGTAGGGTGTGCCAAAACTTTGGACCCTTCAATAAAATCAAAAATAATATCTATGTCCAAAAAATTCTATCAAGAAATCTGCAGTTTTCTTCGTGTCGCAAAAACAAATTTTCAAATTTGATTAGCTAGGTACCTACTTCAAAATGTGTGAAAGTGCTTAAGTTCATGGATCATTTTTATGGGGTTTCTCCAGTGCTGGAAAATTATAAAATTTTCCGGAGGCTCCAAAATACACCAACCAAATTTTTAGATCAAATTTTCATCTTCTGCAGGGCGATGAGGTAATTTTGAAAATTCAAAAATTATCCGAAATTCAAGAAATAAACTTCAGCTCCGGAAATGTTAGATATTCTAACTCTTGAGTAAAATTTTGAGCCCAAACAAAAATAAATCGAAAATCGGTATATAATAAAAGAACCCCATATGAAAAATTTCAGATGCTGAAATTCATCTTTCAAATTTTGGCGAATTTTTGAAATCAAAATTAAACAAGTGACTTTTCATTAAAAAAGGTAACTTGAGGGCTTTTTTCATAACATGACAAAAAATATCCCATTAGAAGAATGTAAATTAGTGCATTCAGCGTTAAGTATTTAAATTCTCAGAGATTTTGTACTCGATTTTGAATGATTTTTCCATACTTTACGATGACTTTGCAAAAACTGGGAAATCATTCAATACATCGCATAATTTTCCGAAAGTAGAGCAACTTTTTTCCACAGCCTGAACGATTTTCCAAAAATTGAGGAATTTCCCAAACCTTAGACCATTTTTAAAAATTGAAATATTCTTTACAAATCGGGAAATTTTATGAAATTTCCATAAGTATCATAAAAATTGTGAGGCTTTCCACAAAAAAAGAATAATTTCTCAAGAAATTGGGCTGTAGGTGAGTTTATTATCGACGAAATACCCATGTGAAAGAATGGGCGAATAGATTCCCATTTTTTCGGGGTATGTACGAGTTGAACCCCACTTTTTCTCAAAAATTTCTTTTCATTCTGAATTTTTTCCAAATTTCAACTCCTATTTTCTTAAAATTATTTTCACCTCTTAATTTTTTTTCACAATTATTTCCAACGCCAGAATTTTTTCAGCTCAAACTTTTCTCACATTTTTCCATGTTTAATTTAAAAGTACTTTTCTGAATTTTTTCTCAAAATAGTTTTCAGTACCTATATTGAAATTTTTTTGAAAAAAGAATATTGCTACCAAGACACATTTGGGAATTTTACCAAAAAAATTGTCCCTGGAGAGAAAAAAAATTGAAAAATCTGGGAAAAGTACGATGCGCCAAGGCACACCCGGCAGTCACGCCTATGTCATACGATGTTAAGTAAGTACTTGTTGTTTTTTTAAATAAAAAAATTCGAAAGCCACAATTTTCGTTTTACCTATATCTTTCTTTCATAGGGGAAAAAACTATACTTACAGGAAACTTTTAAGAAAAAACCCTAAGTACGTATTAAATGTTGATAATTACCCGTTTTTTTTTTATTATTGAAAAATGAATAATATTGATTATAATTATGTCGTTGAAAATCTCAGCAATCTCCTCTCCCTTTTCACCACAGATAATACCTTCGGTACGACGGTACGTCACTGTCTATTGCATGTAGGTACTTATTTAACTTAATCGCAAGAAAAACTGAAAAATACAATGAGCATAAAAACCTGCTTTTAATTACCCATCAGTAAGTTGACATTCAAATTCTACGCCTTCAAATTGGTGAGAATCGATGTGCCGCACGCTATTTTCATTTTTCAACAAACTTATTCCCAAAATTGGGGGCTAGGAGGGCACTGAAGGGTAAAATACAAAAAATAAGCAAATATTCGAATTCAGAGCCTTCAAAAACCGAACAAACGACAGGTCACTCCTTATTTTCAAATTTTTTCAATTTTGACCTTATCAAGGGAGATAATAAGGGGGTTCAAATGGGATCGGAAGAAAAAACTGAGTATACCTTCGAACTGAGCGCCTTCAAATTAGTAGAAATCAATATGTAGCTTTAACTTTTAGATTTTTTTGAATTTTGGTCAAAATTGTGGACCCCCCTAACCCCAGGGATGTGAAGATCTTATCTTGAAAATTTGCTGGTTGAAAAAGGGCTACTTATTGTAATTTTTCAGATTTTTAAATGGTAGTTTTCATATTTTGTACTTATCATGAAGGTTGAGCTTTCGCCACCAAAGTTCAACTTTGAGCTTTTCAAAATGTAATTATTATTTTTGAATATCCCCACGATAAAAGTTGTAGAGAATTAAATTTCCTATCGAATAGGCCCTGGATGATTTTTCTGGGAGGCATAGTTTTCAAAATATTTTCGAATTACAGAGAACAGTATTACAGACAACTTTCAAAAAAGAAAGTAACGAATCAATTTTTGGCTGGATAAAAATTGTTGAAGGTGATCCGCTAACTAACCTTAATGACATACCACGAAAATTCACTACTCGAAAACGTTACAGACACATCTATGACTTTTGGAAGAAATCTAACCATCCTTAGCAGTTTTCTGACTCGTAACTCTCAAGGTAATGAATTTACACAGGAAAACTTTTTTTTTCAGAAAAGAATTACAAAAAATTAATGTAAAACAAAAAAGTAGTGAACAACTTTTACAGTAGAACAAGACCCTAAAGAAACAGCGGGAAAGAATTGTTGGGGGGAGGGGGGGGGGTTAAATTGGTATTGGGTCGTGGTACATCATCGATGGTTATAATGGCCTTAAAACCCTTAGTTTTCTCTCAAATTTCACTTTTTCGCGAAAAAGGCACAAAAAATGTGATTTTTTCACAGAATTTTGTAAAGAATGAGCTGTAACTTTTTTTCAAAAAGAGATAGAGGTCCGCGGTTTGCGGAATTCGATTTTCCGTGAAATTTCCTACAACTCTCACCATGGTCATTATGGCCTTAAAATCCTTACTTTTCTCTCAAATTTCACGTCTTTGCGAAAAAAAAACAAAAAAACACAATTTTTCCACAAAATTTTGGAAAGAATGAGCTGTAACTTTTTTTAAAAAAGAGACGGAGGTCTGCGGTTTGCGGCATTGGATTCGTCGTAAAATTTCCTACAAGATTAGTTCAAAAAAAAAATTTCAATTTTTTTTGTAATGCTCATTGCTCAGGCTTATTGACCTCGAAAAATCAGTTTTTTGGCCCCCCCCCCACCCCCAAAGCAAACTTTGGTCAAAAAATTTTTTTCCTTTATTAGTTACATAAAAGCAACCCAAATTTGGCAATGAGAACCCAAAAACAAAATTCGTATCGCCCTGTGTTATTGATATAGGTACATCGAAAGAGTTAGAAATACATGAAAAAAAAGTTTATAACATCACGAGGTATTTTTACAGTTTAATTGCAAGTTATTCTTTATTACAAATCTCCAGAAAGTTAAAATAAAGTAGGTACAATACAATAATTGAGGGGCTTAGTTCCAAAACTCACTTTTGCCAAAAAAAATCGATGTCGTTTTTTTTGCGGATTCTGGTTCAGTTTTTCATACTGAATCGAAATCTGCAAAAAAAACGACATCGATTTTTTTTGGCAAAAGTGAGTTTTGGAACTAAGCCCCTCAATTATCAAAACGTCTTTTTTTGTACACTCATAATCACAATTACGAACATTGCAACTAAGTGAGCGAAAGTAGGTAGCCAGATACCTACTCATTTTATACCACTTGCAAAATTGATAAATTAGATATTTATGTCTATTGAATATCTTGATAATTTGGTTTGGTCAACTTGACAAATACATCATTATCAGCGTACTTTGCCACAAGCTTTTCGTAATCTTCGGAAGTGACCAAATACCACTTTAGGAATTCAACGAAGTCTGGGTGATAGGCCATCGGAGCTCGAACATTGTAATTCAACGAACCAAAATATCCATCACTTTTGAGCCAAATTTCACGTCGCAAAACAGCTTGAACTATCTCATCAACGGGAATTGCCTGGCTTGAGTCGACACTTCCATTGTCATTTTCCAAACACCAACGTAAAAATGTTACATCATAGCGATAGTTATCTCGGTATATCACACCAGAAAGACCAAAGAGGAAACGAGGCCTAAAAGAAGGCAAAATATATTTCTTTTTGAAATCTGTCACGAACTGTTTCGATATCACGGTATCGATGAATTCTCTCAGCACCTGTAACTCGTCACCCTCTTTTACGATTTTTTCCAACTTTTCCACAAACGAAGGTTTCGAAAGCAATTGATTCTTAAACTCGGTGGCACGGTCTGCATCATTGAAAGCATCATTAATGAATTCATTCAAGGCCCTCGGTTCATTTAAAACTTCAATAAAACTGAAGTTTTCATTCAGTAACCTTAATCGAATATTTCGCATACTTTGTTCCTCTGCACAAAAATAACTTATCAACTCTTTAATTTTCTCAAACTCCGCCCTTTCAAATATTCTCAACAAATATGGACCAATTTTTTCGTAATTTGAAAGATGAGTTTCTCGAAAATGGTTGATTTCTTCTTCATTCTTGAAACAAACCGTCACAAATTTACGAAATTCGTCGATATTCATTACGAACATCATTTCAGCAAAATATTTACTTATAAATGCTGTTCTGTCATGATACGATGCGTTTGAAAGCGCAGTCAGTAAAAGCGAAACATCAAGTAAAATATGTTTCACCGAATGTCTGTCGCCAAATTGGTAGTTGTTCAGTAAAGCTTTAGTAACTTCTGCAGATTGCTTGAAATTATCTGGAGCAGTGGCATAAATTCTGCAACCGATCGAAGGTTTATTGGACGCATTGCCAGAAATTGGTTGAATAGATAGGGTTTGTTGAATCAGCTCAGCAAAATCGCTTTCGTTTAGTTCATCTTTCACGTACATCCAAATTGACATAATTTTATGCGTTCTGCTTAAATGCGAATTGTAACTCAAGAGGCCATGGACATATTTCCACAATGCACTACGATTTTTCGTCAATAACTCATCAAACTCACATTTGTTCAACTTCGCAAGTACATATCTGTAAAAATTTTCAGGATATTTGGAAAAAATTTCAGTTACGTAAGACATTCGCTCGACCGAATCTGCACGATCCAGAATGTACTTTATAGATGACCAATATTTAAAACGAATATAATGATTCTCGAATGCAACCAAGAAAATAAATTTGTCGAATAAATTTCTGTCAACATTTTCACTAAAATTTTCATGAGGTATCATGTATAACTGATTTTTCAGACGACAAATCCAATATAACAAATGAGGGTATTCGAAAAACCTTATTTCACCTAAATCAATCTGTGTTGAAACAGAAGGCCAAAGAAGCGTGATTTCGTCTTCGAAGCAATACAGGCAAGCGATCTTGAATTTATCAACACGGCTGATTCCATCGCAGAGCATCATTTTTTTGGCTGTCTTCTCATAATCAACGGTACCGTCAAAGTCGCCAACGAAATCGTTAAAATCGTTTAAAATTTCTAATTGGAAAAAAAAGTTTTCATTATGGCAACGTATCCATTGTTTAATCGACAATCCAATGCTTTCAACATATTCTTTGATTGTGGGAAGAATTGATTCTGGTACATAGGAATTCAAGACATTTGATAAAGTAATCTCTCTAAATTTTAGTTTCAGAAGTTCATACAAGGTACCATTTTCACAATGTTTACGGATTTCTTGACGCCACAACTCGATGGCTACTTTGATCGCAGAGACTTTTTCCAGCGTCGGTGGACTCGGGTAAAAAAGATCGTACACGTTGTACAAGTCGTTCATTTCGAGATCGGTTCGTATCCAATTACAACAGCGAAATCTGGAAATATGAAATTATTACATTGTTTTAATAAATCGAATTTTGGCATAGACGCACAGTGGTCCCCCGTCAAATTTCAAAGCGCGAAAATTCTGAAAATTTGAGTAAGTATCTAGATTTTTAAAACCGCTGAATCCATTTTCAACATCATTTTGACCGAAAACTAAAACGGGGCTCGAAGGGGAAAAGAAAAATGAGCAAAATTCAAAATTTTTGATTTTATCGATTTTGGTATCAAAATGTATAGGTTTCCACCTTCTGAGTTAATTTCCGAAGTCATTTTGATCAAAACATCAAAAGAGCCCACAATGGAGGAAGGGCCAAATTCAAAATTTTTGTGTTTAGTTATTTTTCCATCAAATTGTAGGGTTTTTGACCTTCTGAGTCCATTTTCCAAGTCATTTTGACTAAAAAACCCGAAGGGGCCTCTGGGGAGGGGGGAGAGCTCAAACCAATTATAAGTATATTGAAGAATCAAAAGTGCAATAGAAGCGAAAGTTGCGTATAGTTTTATAAGACATCGATGATAAGTGAAAACACTAGCTGTAAGGAAGAACTTTCATTTGAAAATTTTATAAGTAATATGGGAAATGATGGGAATTTTAAAGCTACATGTTATGAATTCAAAATTATGTAGTTTATGGTTTCGGAAATTAACGCAGGGGGTCGAAAATAATACATTTTGATAAGTACCTATACCTACCAACTCACCAAACTCAATAATTAATTTTGAATTCTGCTTCTCTCCCCCGAGGCCACTTTTGAGTTTTCGGTCAAAATGACTTCGGAAATGATCTCAGCAAGTCGAAAACTATACCTACATTTTGATACCCAACTCACTAAAGTCAAAATTTTTGATTTTTTTCCATTTGACCCCTCCTCCTTGGAATCTCTTTTCAGTTTTCGGCCAAAATGATGTTAAAAATGGATTCAGCGGATTTGAAAATCCCATATTTTGGCATGCTAAATTTTCAGGGAGACCACTGTGGGGCGAAGTTTGAAAGAAATTTGTATACTACGTATTCACATTTTAACTTCCAGGAAAAAAAAATGCAAAAACAAAAAAACGTTTTTAAAAATGAAAACGTTATAATTTGATTAAAAACGAAAAAAGCAAAAAAGAAAATGAAATCGTCAAAAACGAAAACAAAAACGAATACCGAAAATTTTTCGTTTTCCAAACCCTAGTGGCAGGGAACGGATTGACAGTGAGTCAAAATGTTTGTTTGAGCGCTCAGGCCGTTGATTTCAATTCCCCTGCCTCCTTCCCGGGGAGTTTTCGATTAAAAACTAGTAATAGTTAATTGTATTCTTACATGAGATGAAATTGACAGTTTTATATTGGATAACCTTCAATCC
The DNA here is from genome assembly GCA_033439095.1 of Pseudococcus viburni. Lineage (NCBI taxonomy): Eukaryota > Metazoa > Arthropoda > Insecta > Hemiptera > Pseudococcidae > Pseudococcus > Pseudococcus viburni. Next base: position 35,640 of record JAVBJF010000612.1, on the reverse strand, counting down.
ATAATCACGAAGTAGGAGAAAAATTAACAAAATTTAGGAGTACTTTTTGGTTCTGACCTATACTTAGGATAAATGGGCTGTTTTACTAACAAAAACCGTCAAAAATGTATAAAAATTGCATTCATGGAGCAATTAAATTCAGCAGTGCGGCGTTCCACGAAAAAAATTACATATTTATCAAGACAAGTCCCTCATCACAAATCTGCAGTTTTTTTTTTTTTGGTTTTGACCATGTCTCCAAAATTACGTACCTATTTTGAAGTTGTAAAGTCACCCTTATTCTTGAGTAATTCTGAGAATCATTTATAAACTCCGTTTAGCCCAATTAGGCGACATTTATGACAATTTTACCAAAAATTTATAAAGGCTCTGGTGGGGTTTTGAGGTCATTTGGCTCTTGGCAGAACATTGACAAAATTTTTATGCTATTCGACTTGCCAACGTAGCAGATGATTTTAGAGCGCAAAAATGAATTTTTATCACACCCTTCGGGGGCGGGGATTCAAAATACGTGATTTTCAAGCTAAAAATTCTATCTTCGCGAGTTTTAAACAATTTTTTTCAAACTTAGTACGTAGGTAGAAGTACTCGAGTGGAGTGCCCTGAAATTTTTTCAGATTTTTTCGACCACTATAATGACCTTAAATTTGACCTTGAAAGTTTCAAATCGCCCCGGGGGGCATCGTTTTGGCAGGTGGTATACAGAAAATATTATTTTTATGTTTCTCACTTTATTGCACACCACTCAGAATTTTTTCAGATTTTTTCGATGGTGGCCTTATACGTGACGTTCGAAAAACCGATAAATCGGTCGTTTCGCCCAGTACTTGAGAAATACACTTTGAAAAAGACAAATTTATGTTAATCGCAATTTTAAGGCTCGAAATACTTCTAATGATTTCCAAAGTCTGAGATAAATTCGCACCGCCCTAGCCCCTATTGCTTTCGGGGGGGAGGGGGGGGGGGCTTATGAGAGAAAAATTATTTTGCATCGATTTCGCTCAAATTCACAGAGTTCTGTAGGTGTAGAAGTTCTCTCCAAAAATTTTTTAGCCCCTTGATCTCAGGGGGCTGAGTCATCGCTTCCGGACATTTTTAGTTAAAATGACAAAAAAAATGAGTTTTTCGATTATAAAACCGCCCTAAAATTCTAAGTACCTATTTTCTGTGTACATTTTGAGATGACGAATCCGACTAGCCCATCACATTTTTCATTCGAAGTGCCCCCCACGGGTACTTTCGAAAGTGTGTGAATCGTGTTTTTTTCAGCAAAAAATGACCTCGTTACATAGGTGACCCAAAAAAGACATTTCACGAGAAAGTGAAAATTTTTTGATTGAAAATGTTCAATATGATGTCTTGAGTGTGTGGTATAAACATACTGCCACTAACCTTCGTGATTTCTGCTGGAGAGGGAGGGGGTAAAGCTAAGGAGCCCGTTTCAAAAATTGATTTTTTCACATCGATTTCGCTCAAATTCACATGGGAACTTATTAAGGTAAGTATAGTAATATTGTTTTACAAATTTCAGCTCCCGACACATCAAGAGGCTGAGCCATAATTTCCCAAAGTTGAGCAGTTTCTTAAAAATTACATCGAAATATTCTTCAAAAAATTTTCGGCTCCCACGGCTTGGGGGGAGAGGTTGAGCCATTGCTTCCCAAAATTTCAGTTTGGGTTTGATAATCGAAAAACTCGTTTTTTTGGTCATTTTAACTAAAAATGTCCAACTTTGGGAAGAGATGGCGCAGTTCCTCTGAGGTCGAGGGGGGTTAAAAATTTTTGAGGGAGAACTTCCCCATCTACAGAACCCTTTACGTGAATTTGAACGAAATCGGTGCAAAATAATTTTTTCTCTCATAAGGGGACCGCCGCTGCCCCTCCCCCCCGAAAGCAATAGGGTCTGGGGCGATGCGAATTTATCACAGACTCTAGACATCATTAGAAGCATTTCCAGCAATAAAATTGCGATTAACATATTTGTCTTTTTCAAAGTGTATTTCACAAGTATTGGGTAAAACGACCGATTTATCGGGTTTTCGAACGTCACGTATAGGCCACCAATCGAAAAATCTGAAAAAATTTTGAGTGGTGTACAATAAAGTGAGAAACATAAAAATAATATTTTCTTTATACCACCTGCCAAAACGATGCCCCCAGGGCGATTTGAAACTTTCAAGGTCAAATTTAAGGTCGTCGAAAAAATCTGAAAAAATTTCAGGGCACTCCACTCGAATACTTCTACCTACATACCAAGTTTGAAAAAAATCGGTTGAAAACTCGCGAAGATAGAATTTTTAGCTTGGAAATCACATATTTTGAAGCCCCCGACCCCGGGGGTGTGGTAAAAATTCGTTTTTGCGCTCTAAAATCATCTTCTACGTAGGCAAGTCGAATGGCATAAAAATTTTGTCAAAGTTTTGCCAAGGGCCAAATGACCTCCAATCCACACCAGAGCCTTTTACGAATTCCCCCCTCGTTTTACCCTATCTGCTTACCCTTTGGCAGCACTTGGGAAGGGGTCAGCAGACCTACTTATTCGGATTCGGTGCAAAAATCCTGTAATTTAGCACCAATTTCGACCATTCATGTTTTCGGCCAAAATATAAACTTTCTACCTTTCGCTGTGCTTAAAAGCAGCACCTGGGAATCGGCAGACTGGTGGTTTTGGTTTTCAAAATCGGGGTTCATGCTTTAACTTTTGGGCAGGTCCCAGCTTAAAATTATTTCAGTCCATTTTCGGATGGTTCGGCTCTTCAACTGTGGATACCAGTTATTCAAAAATGACGCCATGACTGAGGAGAGAGAGGGTGACCTACACGAAAGTCACAAGAAACACTGGTACTGTAAATGAACACCATAAAATAATTTCCTTCACTGTTTGCGATGATTTTAAGCGTAATACTTTGTGTTGGTGCATATTTTCCAAAACCACCTTCCTTCAGGACTCGCCACCTTTTCACCAAATGATCGTACGAAAAATATTTTAGGACAAAAGTTGTAGAAAATTGGGTCCAGAATAAAAAAGCACTGAATTACTTTTGCCATAAAATCAAACCCTGAGAAGTTATTTTGGAAAAACCATTTTTGAGGGTCTGTCTATTCTTACATGGAATGAACAACAAAATGTAAATCGTTCGCTCGAATCGCAACTTCGTAACCTTTCTCGTAAGATAAAAGAAATGAAGAGCTTGCTAAAAAGTCGATCAAATTTCTAGCTTTTGATTTGAAAATTTGAAACCGAAATCAATAATTTTTCAACCCAATTTTTTTTTCGATTCTCAAAATAGTTTCAATTCTTAATTTCCTTTTCTCCTGATATTTTTCAACTCTAAAAATTTTTCCTCAAAATATTTTTGAACTCTAAAATTTTTTCATCTGGAATAAATTTTTTACCAACTCTGAAATTTTTTCCTCCAATTTTTTTCAGGTTTAGGTACAAAAATTTTTCAACTCCGGCATTTTCTCCAAAAATACATGGTTTTCATTTTTCAACTCTAGAAATTTTTTCCCAAAATTAAATCTTTTCTTAAATTTATTTGCTCTTGAAATTTTTTCTCAAAGTTCAATTTTTACAGATTTTGATTTTCCCTCTCAAAATTCTATATTTTTAACTAAATATTTTTCTCAAATTATTTTCCACCTCTGAAATATTGAGAATAAAAAAAAAAAAAGTTGGGTTGAAAACATTTTGAGAAATTTAATATGAGAAAAAATCGAGAGAATGTTAAGTTTGTAAAAATTTTAAGATCGAAGAATAGGATTTTATTTTGATAATTTAGATAAATATTAGTAGGTAAAAAAAATGAGAAAATTTAAGCAAAAATGGAATTTGAAGAAATTGAAATAAAAACAGTTGAAAAAAAATTAAAATTCTGAAAAAAAGGCACAGTTAACAGCTGAGATGATCAATGTAGGTATCGGTGAAGATGACGAAAAAAAAATGAACGAGATCACGCATAGGTTTGTCATTTTGTTGTTCATTCCGTGTGAGAATAGACAGATCCCATTTTTGAGGGAGTGGAGCCTCCCTAAAAAATTAAGAACAGGGTCTAGGTAGTGCGGACTTTTTAGGGGTTAGTCAGGGGCTCATCCTCGACAGTTTTTGGCAATAAAAGCTTTTCTAGCTAAAAATTTTTTTCTATTTCCTTATTTGCCTACACCAAGTATGATAAAAAAGTAGAGGAAAGACTTAGATTACATCCATGTTTAATGGCCAATGAATTATTTTGCCAGGTTTGCTTATTATTCATACACCGAAAGAATAGAAAACACGAAAAAAAACCATAACATCACAAAGTATTTTCCAGTTTAATTGCATGTTACCTATTCTTTATTACATCTACTTACATGGATAGGTACCACAATTTCTCGAATATATCTACAGAAATGAATGATAAATAAAATATATCTACTGAACATCTTGACCACTTGGTTTGGTTAACTTGGAAAATAAATCATCATTGGCATACTTTGCCATAAAATTTTCGTACGCTTCATTAGTGACCAAGTACCACTTTAGGAATTCAACTAAGTCTGGGTGATAGGTCATCGGAGCTCTAACATTGTGATTCAACAAATATCTACCACTTTTGAGCCAAATTTCACGTCGCAAAACAGCTTGAACTATCTCATCAACGGGAATTGCCTGGCTCAAGTCGACATTTCCATCCTCATTTTCCAAACACCAACGTAAAAACTTTACCTCATAATCATCTGTGCTTCCATCATCAAGACTGTAGAGGAATCGACGCCTGAAAATAGGCAAAATACGTTTCTTTTTGAAATTCATCCCGACCTGTTTCGATATGGCTGTATCGATGAATTCTCTCACAACACGCAACCAACAACGCTGCTTCACTTTTTTTTCCAATATTTCTACAATCGAACTTTTCGAAAAGAATTTATTTTTAAATTCGGTGGCACGTTCCGAATCATTGAAAGCAGCATTGATGAATTCAATCAACGCTCTTGGTTCTTTTATAAAATCATCACCAGGGCTAAAACCAGTTCTCAATAACCTTAACCGAATATCTCGCATACTTTGTTCTTCTGCAAAACAATAACTTATAAAATCGTTTAATTTCCCAAACTTCCCATTTCTAAATAACCTCAACAAATGAGGACCGATTTGGTCGTACTTGGAGAGATGAGTTTCTCGAAAATGGTCAATTTCTTCCTCATTTTTGAAACACAACGTCACAAATTGACGAAATTCATCGAAATTCACCACGAACATCATTTCAGTCCAAAGTTTCTCCCAAGCTGCCTTTCTGTCATCATACGACGCATCCGAAATCGCCATCAATAAAAACGAAACATCATTTAGAAGGTATGCCACTAACATATCACTACCTTGAAAAAAAGTGTTGTTCAAGAGAGCATGCTTTATTGCAGACTGCTTGAAATTATCGGGAGCAGTGGCATAAATTCTACAGCAGACCGAAGGTTCAGACCCCGATTCCAAAAACAAAATTCTTTGAATCAGCTTAGCAAAATCGTATTCCTTCATTTCATCCTTCATGTACATCCAAACAGCCATTACTTTATGTGCTCTACTGAATCGCACTTGGTGAAAGAAGATGTCATATTCGCACAATATACCTCGTTTTTTCATCAATAACTCATCAATCTCACATTTGTTCAACTTTGCAATAACATATCTGAAAAATTTTTCAGGATAGTAGGTATGAATTTTAGTTAGGTAAGACATTCGCTCTTCCGAATCTACATTATCGAAAATGTATTTTATGGATGACCAGGAAGGCCAAGATGAATAATCAATAGCAAAAGAGTTTTTATTCCTAAAATGGTCGAATAAATTTCTTCTAATATTTTCGCTAAAATTTTCAACAGGCACCAGGTATAATTGATTTTTCAAATGACAAATCCAGTAAAACAAATGAGGGAATTCGGAAAATCCAATTTCACCTAAATCAATCAGTGCTGATACAGAAGGCCAAAGAAGCGCGATTTCGTTTTCGAAGCAATACAGGCAAGCGATCTTGAATTTTTCAACTTGACTGATTCCATCGCATAGTATCATTTTTTTGGCCGTCTTTTCGTAATCAATGGAACCGTCGAAGTCTCCAACAAAATCGTTAAAATCGTTTAAAATTTCTAATCGGAAAAAGTTGTTTTCAGTATGACAATGTATCCATTGCTGAATCGACCATCCAATGCTTCTGATACATTCTTTGACGGTGGCGAGAATTGATTCTGGTACATAGGATTTTAGGACACTCGATAAAGTACTCTCTTCAAAATCAAGTTCCCTCAAGGCACCATTTGCACAACGTTTGCGGATTTCTTGACGACACAACTCGATGGCTACTTTCAACCCCGCGATTTTTTCAAGCGCCGGTGGACTCGGGTAAAAAAGATCGTACACGTTGTGCAAGTCGTTCATTTCTAGATCTGGTCCAATCCTATTTTAATAGCGAAATCTGCAATGTAAAATTTTCACATTGTTTTAAATAGTTGAAATTTGGCACAGGCGGAGTTTTCAAAATCAAATTCAAATATCTATTGTGCTTATGCAAATAACTTTTATCTCAGGATTAAAAAATTTAATGGCCATAATCATAATAACCTCGTTTTTATTACCCACCACGAAAACAGAACATAAGAAAATTTAGAATCGTAAAACCATCCAAACCAAACCTAAATTAGAACTACAGAACAACCTACAAGTTTAGTTGTGTGGCAGCAAACGTGTTAAGTAAGCCAGTTTTTGTCCTAGGCTCTAGTGGGCCCACGGAGGCTCCTATAAAAAACCCAGACCCCGACTAAATTGACACAGAATATGCATCAGTTAGTCTACAGTCCAGACCCCGAAAAGTGTTCAATGGGTCTGCTTTTTTGGGGAACAAAAAAATCAGTTGGTTTTTTGTTAGTATGGATGGGGTATTCACGAAAATGAGCATTTTCGATTTTTGCCGGGTCACTATAGGGGGCTGGAGCCTAAAAACCCCCATTTTTTCAAGTTGGCCGGGAACAAAATTTTTTTTTACCATTTTGTAGCACATGCTCCCCCGAGTCCGAATATGTGTTTCATTTCCTTGGGCATGGTCACAATGGTCCCCTAGGGCCCCCAAAGTGCGATTTTTGATGAAATTTGGCCATTTTTGGAAGTAAAATGATTGTGTAGACGTCATAAAGCTCGCGGAACAAGAAAAACCCACCTTCATGGGAACATGAACTCATTCTCAACCGATTGAGCCTAAATTTTTGGAAAACGGCTGGCACAATGAGCCGCAGGCGAATTTTTAAGATGCGCCCTCGGCGATTTCTCAAAAAAATAAACAGCTACAAAATTTTTACAAAATGGCTATGCACGCGTGTAACATATCAAAATGGGGTAAAATTTCGCGAGAAAACCGAAAATGCCAATGAATTTTGATTTTGACCCCTTCCAAAAATTTTAAGGGGTGAAATTTGGTCAATTTTTGACCGATTTTGAAAAATTGTCGTGTTACCTATCAAAATGAGGTGAAATTTCGCGAAAAATCCGAAAATGGGAATGAATTTTGATTTTGACTCTTCCAAAAATTTTAAGGGGTGAAATTTGGTCAATTTTTGACCGATTTTGAAAAATTGTCGTGTTACCTATCAAAATGGGGTAAAATTTTCCGAGAAAACCAAAAAAACCAATAAATTTGTAATTCGACCTCTTCCAAAAATTTTAAGAGGTGAAATTTGGTCAATTTTTGACCGATTTTGAAAAATTGTCGTGTTAGCTATCAAAATGGGGTAAAATTTTCCGAGAAAACCAAAAAAACCAATAAATTTGTAATTCGACCTCTTCCAAAAATTTTATGGGGTGAAATTTGGTCAATTTTTCAGTAATTTTGCAATCATCACTATTACGTGATGTATGAGAAAGAAAAATTTAGAGAGTAAAACAGAAGGTACTTTTTTGCAGGTAAATTTAAAAAAAAATGCTCGAGTGATTTTCAGGTGTATGAAACTTCGATGAGAATCGGCTGCTATCGTACATTGTTGGTACAAATGTGTGTGATTCTTATCAACGTCGTTACCTTTGTTTACATTCGTAGCTGTTATAAGACCTATCCTTAAAACTATATTTTTTATGTTCTTTTAAAATTTCAAAATGTTTTAAAAAGTAACAATGATTTTTCACAATTGTTCAAACATTGACTAGATTTTATCTGTAAACCTTTTGAAAAAAGTTAAAATCGAAATTTATCAACATTTTTAGTTTTTTCGCGAAATTTTACCCCATTTTGATAGGTAACACGACAATTTTTCAAAATCGGTCAAAAATTGACCAAGTTTCACCCCTTAAAATTTTTGGAAGTAGTCAAAATCAAAATTCATTGTCATTTTCGGATTTTTTGCGAAATTTTACCTCATTTTGATAGGTAACACGACAATTTTTCAAAATCGGTCAAAAATTGACCAAGTTTCACCCCTTAAAATTTTTGGAAGGGGTCAAAATCAAAATTCATTGTCATTTTCGGATTTTTCGCGAAATTTTACCTCATTTTGATAGGTAACACGACAATTTTTCAAAATCAGTCAAAAATTGACCAAATTTCACCCCTTAAAATTTTTGGAAGGGGTCAAAATCAAAATTCATTGGCATTTTCGGTTTTCTCGCGAAATTTTACCCCATTTCGATATGTTACACGCGTGCATAGCCATTTTGTAAAAATTTTGTAGCTGTTTATTTTTTTGAGAAATCGCCGAGGGGCGCATCTTTAAAATTCGCCTGCGGCTCATTGTGCCAGCCGTTTTCCAAAAATTTAGGCTCAATCGGTTCAAAATGAGTTCATGTCCTCATGAAGGTGGTTTTTTCTTGTTCCGCGAGCTTTATGACGTCTACACAATCATTTTACTTCCAAAAATGGCCAAATTTCATCAAAAATCGCACTTTGGGGGCCCTAGGGGACCATTGTGACCATGCCCAAGGAAATGAAACACATATTCGGACTCGGGGGAGCATGTGCTACAAAATGGTAAAAAAAATTTTTGTTCCCGGCCAACTTGAAAAAATGGGGGTTTTTAGGCTCCAGCCCCCTATAGTGACCCGGCAAAAATCGAAAATGCTCATTTTCGTGAATACCCCATCCATACCAACAAAAAACCAACTGATTTTTTTGTTCCCCAAAAAAGCATAGCATATTCACTTTCCTGAGCACTTTTCTGCGTCTGGACTGTAGACTAAGTTAGGTACGAAAGTAAAAAATGGTGTGAACGGTTGAACCTTTCCTGGTTGACTCATGCAAGTCATCAATTACCTTGCAACTCGATAATTTCCAAACCCATAATTACTTATTATTTTCAAACAATTTTCAGCTCTCATATAACTTTTTCTATTGTCTAAGAATTTTTGAAACTCTAGTAACCTTATCTTGTTCTGTAGATATTTTTCAAATCAACTGATTTCTTTTTCCAACTCTGAAATTTCGCCCTCAAAATTTTTTCTCAAGTCTAAAATATTTTTTTCTCAATACAAGTGAAGACCTCACGGGAAGAACGGGTTAACTGAGGGTTTTTTCAAAAATGACTTTTTTTGTCATTGTGTACAATAAACCATGTACTTTTATGTGGTTAATATGAAAAATGTCAAACTTTTCAAATTTTGTCACTAAAAGAAAAAAAGAATTTTTAACACGGAAAGAACGGGTCAACTACTCTAAACCCGGGGGAAAAAAATTGGATCTGATTGGATCTGATTGGATCCAAAAAATGGCGCGATCCAATCGGATCCAAGTGGATATAAGTAGATACAAACAAATCCAAATTAATCCAAATTAATCCAATTAAAGACATTTTTCTCTTTAAATTGAAAAAATTTGGATCCAATTGGATCTTTTTGGATCAAATCGGATCTTTTTGGATCTAATTGGATAACATTTCTTTTAGATCCAATTAGATCCAATTAGATCCAATTAGATCCAATTGGATCAAATTTTATCTAAATTCAAGGAGAAAAATGTCTTTAATTTGATCCATTTGGATTCAAATCGCACCTCCAGTGCAATAACAACACATCTCAAAAAAAATGAACTTCTTTATTTTTGATGTAAATTGAAAACTGATCAAAGATGAGCACGTTTCAGGAAAAAATACGAAGGTCAAATTTTTTTGAGATGTGTTGTTATTGCACTAGGGGTGCGAAATAGATCCAATTAAATACATTTATCTCCTTGAATTTAGATAAAATTTGATCCAATTGGATCCAAATTTTTTCAATTTAAAGAGAAAAATGTCTTTAATTGGATTAATTTGGATTAATTTGGATTTGTTTGTATCTACTTATATCCACTTGGATCCTATTGGATCGCGCCATTTTTTGGATCCAATCAGATCCAATCAGATCCAATCAGATCCAATTGGATCCAATTGGATCCAATTTTTTTCCCCGGGAACAAAAAAAAATGTGCAAAAAGCTGATTTTTGTTTTGTAAATAGTTGATTTATTGTTGCGAACATGAAAAAAAAAATCATAATTCAACAAAAGATAACTCATAGGTGGAAAAAACTGATTAATTTCAGCGAAAAAATATGCCAATTTCAAGAAAACACGGAAAGAGCGGGTTAACTGTGTCACTTTACGGAAAGAACGGGTTAATTGAGGCACTTACACGGTTCCGTGTTTTCTTGAAATTGGCATATTTTTTCGCTGAAATTAATCAGTTTTTTCCACCTATGAGTTATCTTTTGTTGAATTATGATTTTTTTTTTCATGTTCGCAACAATAAATCAACTATTTACAAAACAAAAATCAGCTTTTTGCACATTTTTTTTGGGAAGGTGCAAAGTGGGTATGGAGACTTGGAATATCAAAAAGGAACTATTTTTTGCATAGTTGATTCAAACGGTTTATAGAATTAGCAATTTCTTTCATGCCCGAGCGAAGCGAGGGCGAAGTTTTGAGAAAATTTGATTTTTAATGCTTCAAAAAGGCATTTTTTACGTAAATTCCTGACTATATACATAGGTAATTATTAAATGTGATTTCTTTCATGCCCGAGCGAAGCGAGGGCGAAGCTTTGAGAAAATTAGATTTTTCATACTCCAAAAAGGCACTTTTTCACGTAATTTTCTGACGCCAAGGGGGGAGTGGGGGGGGGGGGGGGGTCCAGACCCCCAGAACCCCCCCTGGCTACGCCACTGCCCAGAGGCACTCCGAATACCCCCTCCTGGAGGGGTGAGGGGGGTCATTTTTGACTGTCATTTCGCCCAATTTCTACTATTTAGAAAGTGAACTTAGTATTACAACTTTTTCCATCCCGTAATCGCGATTTAAATTGCTGGATAATATTTTCCAATGTTTCTGAATCTAGATCAGTCAAAAATTTTCATTCAGTTCAAGGGGGAGGGGGTGACTATTTTGGGGAAAAGGGAATATTTTGACAAAAAATCGATATGCGTATCGAAATCTTGGTTTTCGAAGACGATGATTTCAAATACGTTATCAATTTTGCGATTCAAGCCAAGGGGTGAGCTGGGGTGAGCCTATTTAGGGGAGGGGAACATTTTAGCAAAAAATCCTTCATGCGTATCGATTTCTAGGTTTTCGAATGCGCTGATTTCAAATACGTTATCGATTTTGCGATTATTGCCAAAGGGTAAACTAGGGAAAGGGGTAACATTTTGACCAAAAAATCTGAAGATGTATTGAAATCAGGGTTTTTGAAGACGAATTACACAATATTATTTAAATGATACAGTGCCGATTTTTTATTGACGTGGAAAAATAATTGCAATTAGGTTCTGTTATGTTCGGAATTTTGGTCAAAAATAAGTTTCTACAAAATATAACAGGTATTCTGGTGTTTAAAATTTTCAAAACAATTTCATTATCAAACACAGCGTTTTTCGTTGAAAAAGAAATTTCGGATGCAGCTTTTGTTATTCGTTATGTATTTCGGTGTTTCATAATGGAAACTGCCCCAAAAAAATTCAACCTCCTACATAGACTCACCCTGCTTGTCCATTGGCTTTAATCGCAAAATTGATAACGTATTTGAAATCAGCGCCTTCGAAAACCTAGAAATCGATACGCATGACGGATTTTTTACCAAAATGTTCCCCCTTCCCTAAATACGCTCACCCCAGCTCACCCCTTGGCTTGAATCGCAAAATTGATAACGTATTTGAAATCAGCGTCTTCGAAAACCAAGATTTTGATACGCATGACGGATTTTTTGTCAAAATATTCCTCTTTCCCCAAAATAGTCACCCCTCCCCCTTGAACTGAATGAAAATTTTTGACTGATCTGGATTCAGAAACATTGGAAAATATTATCCAGCAATTTAAATCGCGATTACGGGATGGAAAAAGTTGTAATACTAAGTTCACTTTCTAAATAGTAGAAATTGGGCGAAATGGCAGTCAAAAATGACCCCCTTCACCCCTCCAGGAGAGGGTATTCGGAGTGCCTCTGGGTCTTAATTTATTGGTTTGGACCTGTACTACTCAGACAGCGTATTAAGAACTTCGACCGATAAATATTATTTCGTACAGAATTGAATAATCGTGATTTTTACCCAAAAACGTGCAAAATTGACCCTATTTCAGCACCTTTAGACCCGTCTGTTCACTCAAAGTAGGGGTATGGGAAGTTGTAAAAGATCGATATATATGGTAATCTACCCGTAGAGTTCGAAAATCGTAATAAAAATTCGGTTGAAGGGTCGTCAAGGGGTGCAAAATTGAAAAAATGTCACTTTTAGGTAGTTTTGAGGGAAAATGCGAAAACACGAGTTGAAAAATCTCAAATTTGAGGCACTTCTCTTCCTCGGATTTTGACAGTAATGACATTTTTGAACTCAGCGGGATTCAATCATATGAAAATAACACCAAAATTGGACCGATAGCCCAATTTCAAAAAGTGGGGGGCCGAACCCCCCCTTTAAACCTCTCCCCAGCCCCTCCTATGGGGTTTGGCGATTGCCTCCCGGTCTCAAAAAATTTCTTAGGATGTCCTTGTACACCATACCAAATTTTACAACTCTATCTTTATTTGCCGTTTATGTCCAAAAAAATGCAATCTGCCACTGGACTAAAAATTTAAAACAATTTAACCACCTAACTGAATTTGGTCAAAATCCAAGATATGTTTTTTTTAATCCACCCTAATGTACATCGAAAGAATTAACGATGCATGAAAAAAAAATCTTCAACATCACGAGGTATTTTTACAGTGTAATTGCAAGTTATTCTTTATTACAAATCGCCAGAAAGTAAAAATAAAGTAAGTACAAACAATAATTATCAATTAGTAACTTTGCAACTAAGTGAGCCAAAGTAGGTAGGTAGTCAGATACCAACTTATTTTATACCACATACAAAATTGATAAATTAGATTCGGTATGTCTACTGAATATCTTGATCATTTGGTTTGGTCAACTTGGCAAATACATCATTATTAGCATACTTCGCTACAAGATTTTCGTAAGCTTCAGAAGTGACCAAATACCACTTTAGGAATTCAACAAAGTCTGGGTAATACGTCATCGGGACTCTAACATTACGATTCGACGATACTAATAATTTATCACATTTGCGCCACATTTCACGTCGCAATACAACTTGAACTATTTCATCAACAGGAATTGCCTGGTTCGGGTCAACATTTCCGTCCTCATTTTCCAAACACCAACGTAAAAACGTTACATCATAGCCATAGTTATATCGGCATCTCACACCAGAGAGATCAAAGAGGAAACGAAGCCTAAAAGAAGGTGAAATATATTTCTTTTTAAAATCTGTCACGAACTGTTTCGACATCACGGTATCGATGAATTCTCTCAGCATTTGTAACTGGTCACCCTCTTTTACGTTTTTCCCCAACATTTTTACAAACGAAGGTTTCAAAAGCAATTGATTCTTAAACTCGGTGGCACGGTCTGCATCATTGAAAGCATCATTAATGAATTCATTCAAGGCCCTCGGTTCTTTTAAAACTTCATTAAGGCCGAAGTTTTCATTTAGTAACCTTAACCGAATATCTCGCATACTTTTCTCTACACAAAAATTACTTATCAACTCATTCAATTTCTCAAACTCTGCCCTTCTAAATAATCTCAACAAATGCGGACCGATATTTTCGTAATTAGAGAAATGAGTTTCTCGAAAATGGTTGATTTCTTCTTCATTCTTGAAACACAACGCCAAAAATTGACGAAATTCGTCGATATTCATTACGAACATCATTTCAAGCCAATATTTCTTCAGAAATGCTGTTCTGTCATGATCCGAGGCGTTTGAAAGCGCCATCAGTAAAAGCGAAACATCACGTAAATAAAATTGCACCGAATGTCTACTGACAAATTGGTAGTTGTTCAGTAAAGCATTAGTTACTTCTGCAGATTTCTTGAAATTATCTGGAGCAGTGGCATAAATTCTGCAACCGACCGAAGGTTCATTGGTTGCATTGCCAGTAATTGGTTTAATAGACAGCGTTTGTTGAATCAGCTTAGCAAAATCGTATTCGTTTAGTTCATTTTTCACGTACATCCAAATTGACATAACTTTATGCGTTCTACTCAATGGCGAATTGTAATGCAAACGAGCATAGTCCCACAATACATTTCGATTTTCTGTCAATAACTCATCAAACTCACATTTGTTCAACTTCGCAAGAACATATCTGTAAAATTTTTCAGGATAGTAGGAAAAAATTCTAGTTACGTAAGACATTCTCTCGATCGAATCTACACGATCCAGAATGTACTTTATGGATGACCAATATTTAACACGAATATAAGCACCCTCGTTGTCGAATGCGTTCAAGAGAATAAAAAGGTTGAATAAATTTCTATCAACATTTTCGCAAAATTTTTCATCAGGTATCATATATAATTGATTTTTCAGATGACAAATCCAATACACCGAATGAGGGTATTCGCAAAATTCTATTTCACTTAAACCAATCTGTGTTGAAACCGAAGGCCAAAGAAGCGTGATTTCGTCTTCGAAGCAATACAGGCAAGCGATTTTGAATTTATCAACACGGCTGATTCCATCGCATAGTATCATTTTTTTGGCCGTCTTCTCGAAATCAATGGAACCGTCAAAGTTACCCACGAAATCGTTAAAATCGTTTAAAATTTCTAATTGGAAAAAGTGGTTTTCAGTATGGCAATATATCCATTGTTGAATCGACAATCCAATGCTTTTTACATATTCTTCGATTGTGAGGAGAATTGATTCTGGTACATAGGAATTTAAGACATTTGATAAAGTAATCTCTTCAAATTTGAGTTCATTGAGTTCATTGAGTTCATTTAAGGTACCATTTGCGCAATGTTTACGGATTTCCTGACGCCACAATTCGATGGCTACTTTGATCGTCGCGATTTTTTCAAGTGCCACTGGACTCGGACAAAAAAGATCGTACACGTTGTGCAAGTCGTTCATTTCGAGATCGGTTTGTATGCAATTGCAACAGCGAAATCTGCAATATGAAATTATTACATTGTTTTAATAAATCGAATTTTGGCATGGACGCACAGTGGTCTTCCTGAAAATTTAAATCGCGAAAAATTCTGAAAATTTTAGTCTACTCTCTCATTTAAAATCAGTGAAAAATCACTGATAAACAGTCAGAATTGCAGCACAGGAAAAATCAGGGAAATTCGCTGATTTTCAGTGATTTTTCACTGATTATTCAAAGAATTTCACAGATTTCTCAGTAAATTTCATAAATATCACTGAGTTTTCAGTGAATTTTCACTGATTTCCAATGATTTTCTTTCACTGATTTGTCTTCAGTGAAAAAAATTTCACTGATTTTCTCCTGTGCTGCAATTCTGACTGTTTTTCAGTGATTTTCGGTAATTTTCACTGATTTATAATTGAGAGAGTATGGGGGTTTCAAAGCCGCTGAATCCATTTTAAACATCATTTTGGTCGAAAACTGAAAAGAAGCCACGAGGGGAATGGAAAATTTTGATTTCATCGAGTTTGGTATTAAAATGCATAGTTTTTCACCTTCTGAGTTCATTTCCAAAGTCATTTTGACCAAAACATCAAAAGGGTCCTCAAGGGAGGAGGGGAAAAGCTCATACGAATTATACACGTACATTCGAGAATTAAAAGTGGGCTATTCCATACTAAAACAGACAAAAAATGAAGTCGGGTCTACAGATTTCGCTCAAATTCTAACTAATTTGAGGACGTAAAATTCAAATACCTATCGACTTTCTTTTTGATCCGGTCACCTCCCCTTGCTTCAACTGACCACTTCCTCCAGTCTTATAGGTGATCAATACGGAATTAAATATTTCAAAAAATCAAGGGTAAGGGGTCAGATCAAAAAGTAAGTCGATATTCGAATTTTACGCCCTCAAATTAGTTAGAATCGATATGCTCACGATATTTTCATTTCAAAACGTAGTTTTTCTCAAAATTTGGGCTGGAGGGACACTAAAGGGTCAAATCCAAAAAGTAAGCCAATTTTTGAATTCAACGCCCTCAAAAACCATGTCACATAATTTTTTTCATTTTTTTGAATTCTGACCCTATCAAGGAGACTAACAGGGGGGTTCAGGGGGTCGAATGAAAAAATTGAGTGCATATTCCACATCAGTGCCTTCAAATTAGTTGTAATCGATGTGTTACTTTACTTTTTCGATTTTTTTGAATTTTGGTCAAAATTGTGGACCCTTGTACCCTCAAGAGGTCTGAAGATCTTTTCTTGAAAATTTGTTGGTTGAAAAAAGGGTAAAAAGGGCTACTCATTGTAATTTATTCAAATTATTAAATAGTAGCTTTCATCTTTTGTTCTTATCATGAAAGTTGCGCTTTCACCACCAAAGTCCAACTTTGAGCTTTTCAAAATGTAATTATCGTTTTTGAATCTCCTATTAATTATCTTTCAGACCCTGCAAACAGTTTCTCCCCAAGTACAGCTTATCTCGAGATATGAGCATTCAAAGTTGGAAAATTTGGCTAAAAATCGCAATTTCATAAAAATTTCGAGACCCGCCTCCCCACCCCCATGAGGGTTAGAAAAGAAATGATCGTGGTTTTGTAAATAGACGACTGAGGGGAACTCGTAAAAAAATTTGAGCGAAATTGGAAGATCCGACTTTATTTTTGGTCTGTTTTTAGTATGGAATAGCCTAAGTGCAATACAAGCGAAAGTAGCCCAAAACATCGATGATAACTTTTATTTGAAAAATTTTTATGTACCTAATGGGAAATGATGGGATTTTTTTTTAAAGCTACAGGTTATGAATTCAAAATATGTAGCTTATGATTTCGGAAATGAACGCAGGGGTCGAAAATAATACATTTTGATAGGTACCTACCAACTCACTAAACTCAATATTTTTGATTTTTGCCCCTCTCTCTTGAGGCCACTTTTGGTTTTTCGGTCAAAATGACTTCGGAAATGATCTCAGAATGTCGAAAACTATACCTACATTTTGATACCCAGCTCACTAAAATCAAAATTTTTGAATTTTTTCCATTTTACCCCTTTCCCTTGAAATCTCTTTTTAGTTTTCGGTCAAAATGATGTTAAAAATGGATTTAACGGCTTTGAAAATCCCATATAGGTACACAAATTTTCAGAATTTTGGCATGCTAAATCTTCAGGGAGACCACTGTGGGTGGGGTTTGAAAAGTCAAATTCAAAATGATATCTATTGCACGTATTCAATTAACTTTATCGCAGTTGAAATTGAAAAATATAATGAGCATAAAAACCAGCTTTCGATCACCAGAAAAGCCAGAACTATAAAACAACGCAAACCAAAACTACGAGTATAATCGTGTAGCAGGGAACATATTGAACCAAAATTTTGTTTGAGGGCTCACACTGTTGATTTCAATCTCCCTTCCTTCTCTCCGGGGGGAGTTTTCGATTAAAAACTAGAAATAGTTAATACTCTTACATGAGATGAAATTGGCACTTAATATTGGACAACCTTCAATCCAAAATTACTAGGAGAAAAATTACCATACTCATAGTTCCATCCAACGAAATTTACGAGTACTTTTTGGTTCTCACCCATACTTATAGTCTAAATGGGCTGTTTTAATACCAACAAAAATCGCCAAAAATGCATAAAAATTGCATTCATAGTGCAATTAAATTCAGTAGTGCTGAGTTCCACGAAAAAATTACACATTCAGTACCTTTCAAGGAAAGCCCCTCATCATAAATCTGCACAGTTTTTTTTTTTTTTTGGTTTCGACCATGTCCCCAAAATGACGTACCTATTTTGAAGTTGTAAACTCATCCTTGTTCTTGAATAATGCTTAGAACTATTTATAAATCCTTTTTAACCCAATTAGGTGACTTTTATGACAATTTTACCGAAAATTTATAAACTTTTCGAATTCCCCCTTCGTTTCACCTTATCTGCCTACCCTCCGACAGCACTTGGAGATTAAAATTATTTCAGTCCATTTTCGGATAGTTCGGGTCTTCCACTGTACCATTTATTCAAAAATGGTGCCATAAATGAGGGGAGAAGGGGCGAGACCTACACGAAGGTCACAAGAAACACTGGTACTGTAAATGAACGCCATAAAATAGTTTCCTTCACTGTTTGGGATGATTTTAAGCGTAATACTTTGTGTTAGTGCATATTTTCCAAAACCACCCCCTTCAGGACTCTCCACCTCCTCACCAAACGATCGTGCGAAAAATTTTTTCAGACAAAAGTTGTATAAAATTTGGTTCAGAATAAAACAGCACTGAGTTACTTTTTCCATAAAATCAAACCCTGAGAAGTTATTTTGGAAAAACCATTTTTGAAGGAGTGGAGCCTCCATAAAAAGTTTAGAACAAGAACTATGGAGTGCGAACGTTTTAGGAGTTGGTCAGGGGACCACCCTCGATAGTTTTTGGAAATAAAAAGCTTTACTAGCTAAAAATTTTTTTATATCCTTATTTGCCTACACTAACAAGGTAGGTATCCAAACTCAAAGTAAAATTTTGAGCCCGAACAAAAAAAATCGAAAGTACATCATAACAGGACCCCGTATCCAAAATTTCAGGTGCTGAAGTTCATTTCTCCATTTTTAGCGAATTTTTGAAATTTCAAAATTGCCTCCACCCTGCGAAATATGAAAATTTGATCTAATCAACGAAAAAAGCTGAAATTTGATGTATACCCTATTTTCGACCTACCGAATCGATTGGAAGCGGTTTCGAGACGTTTCGGAGTCACACAAAAAAATGTTGGGATTTTCCAGCGCTGGAGAAACGCCCATAAAAATGGTCCATATGCACTTCAGCACCTATAATCACGGATTATCAATATTGGTGACCTATTTGATCGATTAAAATACAATTTTCCAAAATTCGTAACTTTGAGTTCAAATTTTCATTTTTGGGAAAGAGATTTTCCTGGAAAAAGGTTAAAAATTCGCCAAATGCACATACTTCGAGGTAAAAAGGTGAAACTTGGTAGATATCCTAGTTTTGACCTCCTGAATCGAATGGGAGCCGTTTTGAGACGTTTCGGAGCCACCAGAAAATTTTGGAATTTTCCAGCGCTGGAGAAAAGCCCATAAAAATGGCCCATATGCACTTCAACCTATTTTATCGATTGAAACACAATTTTCCAAAATTCGTAACTTTTGAGTTCAAATTTGCATTTTTAGGCAAGAAATTTTCCTGGAAAAAATTTAAAAATTCGCCTAATGTGCATGCGAATTGGTACTCAAAGTTACGAATTTTGGAAAATTGTGTTTCAATCGATCAAATAGGTCACAATTATGGATAATCCGCGATTATAGGTGCTGAAGTGCATATGGACCATTTTTATGGGCTTTTCTCCAGCGCTGGAAAATTCCAAAATTTTCTGGTGGCTTCGAAACGTCTTGAAACCGCTTCCAATCGATTCGGGGGGTCGAAAATAGGGCATATACCAAATTTAAGCGTTTTTCGTTAATTAGATCAAATTTTCATATTTCGCAAGGTGGAAGTAATTTTGAAATTACAAAAATTCACCAAAAATGGAGAAATGAACTTCAGCATCTGAAATTTGGGATACGGAATCCTGATATGATGTACTTTCGTTTTTTTTGTTTGGGCTCAAAATTCAACTTTGAGTTGGGATACCTCCCTTGTAAGTATGATAAAAAAGTAGAGGAATGACTTAGATTAGAGCCAGGTCTAATGGTCAATGAATTATTTTGCCAGGTTTGCTTATTATTCATACACCGAAAGAATAGAAAACACACGAAAAAAAAAAAAAAACTATAACATTACAAAGTATTTTCCAGTTTAATTGCATGTTACCTATTCTTTATTACATCTACTTACATAGGTACCATAATATCTCGAATACTTCTACGGAAATGAATGATAAATAAAATATATCTACTGAACATCTTGACCACTTGGTTTGGTTAACTTGGAAAATAAATCATCATTGGCATACTTTGCCATAAAATTTTCGTACGCTTCATTAGTGACCAAGTACCACTTTAGGAATTCAACTAAGTCTGGGTGATAGGTCATCGGAGCTCTAACATTGAGATTCAACGAATCTAAATATCTACCACTTTTGAGCCAAATTTCACGTCGCATAACAGCTTGAACTATCTCATCAACGGGAATTACCTGGCTCAAGTCGACATTTCCATCCTCATTTTCCAAACACCAACGTAAAAACTTTACCTCATAATCATCTCCGCTTCTATCATCAAGACCGTAGAGGAATTGACGCCTGAAAATAGGCAAAATACGTTGCTTTTTAAAATTCATCCCGACCTGTTTCGATATGGCTGTATCGATGAATTCTCTCACAACACGCAACCAACAACGCTGCTTTACTTTTTTTTCCAATATTTCTACAATCAAACGTTTCGAAAGGAATTGATTTTTAAATTCGGTGGCACGTTCCGAATCATTGAAAGCAGCATTGATGAATTCAATCAACGCTCTTGGTTCTTTTATAAAATCATCATCAGGGCTAAAATCAGTACTCAATAACCTTAACCGAATATCTCGCATACTTTGTTCTTCTGCAAAACAATAACTTATAAAATCGTTTAATTTCCCAAACTTCCCATTTCTAAATAACCTCAACAAATGAGGACCGATTTGGTCGTAGTTAGAGAGATGAGTTTCTCTAAAATGGCCAATTTCTTCCTCATTTTTGAAACACAACGTCACAAATTGACGAAATTCATCGAAATTCACCACGAACATCATTTGAGTCCAAAGTTTCTCCCAAGCTGCCTTTCTGTCATCATACGACGCATTCGAAATCGCCATCAATAAAAACGAAACATCATTTAGAAGGCATGCCACTAAAATATCACTATTTTCAAACAAATTATTGTTCAAGAGAGCATGCTTTATTGCAGACTGCTTGAAATTATCGGGAACAGTGGCATAAATTCTACAGCAGACCGAAGGTTCAGACCCCGATACAAAAACCAAAATTCTTTGAATCAGCTGAACAAACTCATATTCCTTCATTTCATCCTTCATGTACATCCAAACAGCCATTACTTTATGTGCTTTACTGAATCGCGATTGTCGAACGAAGTGGTCATATTCGCACAATATATATCGTTTTTTCATCAATAACTCGTCAATCTCACATTTGTTCAACTTTGCAAGAACATATCTGTAAAATTTTTCAGAATAGTGGACATGAATTTCAATTACGTAAGACATTCGCTCTTCCGAATGTACATGATCGAAAATGTATTTTATGGATGACCAGGAAGGCAAAGATGAATAATCAGTAACAAAAGATGTTTTATACCTAAAATGGTCGAATAAATTTCTTCTAATATTTTCGCTAAAATTTTCAACAGGCACCAGATATAATTGATTTTTCAAATGACAAATCCAGTAAAACAAATGAGGGAATTCGGAAAATCTAATTTCACCTAAATCAATCAGCGCTGATACAGAAGGCCAAAGAAGCGCGATTTCGTTTTCGAAGCAATACAGGCAAGCGATCTTGAATTTTGCAACTCGACTGATTCCATCGCATAGTATCATTTTTTTGGCCGTCTTTTCGTAATCAATGGAACCGTCGAAGTCTCCAACAAAATCGGTAAAATCGTTTAAAATTTCTAATTGGAAAAAGTAGTTTTCAGTATGAGCTTTTATCCATTGCTGAATCGACGATCCAATGCTTCTGATACATTCTTTGACGGTGGCGAGAATTGATTCTGGTACATAGGATTTTAGGACACTCGATAAAGTACTCTCTTCAAAATCAAGTTCCTTCAAGGTACCATTTGCACAATGTTTACGGATTTCTTGACGCCACAATTCGATGGCTATTTTGATCATTGTGATTTTTTCAAGCGCCGGTGGACTCGGGTAAAAAAGATCGTACACGTTGTGCAAGTCGTTCATTTCGAGATCTGGTCGAATCCTATTTTAATAGCGAAATCTGCAATGTAAAATTTTCACATTGTTTTAAATAGTTGAAATTTGGCACAGGCGGAGTTTTCAAAATCAAAATCAAATATCTATTGTACATACGCAAATAACTTTTATCTCAGGCAGAGGCCTTCCGAAGCGATATGCTCGGGGGGGGGGGGCGCTTCAAATTTTCCTACTAATTTTTTTAAATTTGCCAACTAACTTTTCCAAATTTGCCAATTGATTTTTTAAAAAATTTTACCAGTGCTAATTTTTCTTAAAACATTGCAAGGAAGCAATATTCATTAAAAAAATGTATTTAGGAATAGCAATTACCACTTTTTTGGTATAAAAACAGATTCAAAAAAAATAATAACAAAGAAATGTTACAATTTCAAATTTCTTTTCTGACCAATTTCATTGTAAATGAAAACCCTTTTGGAATTTGTCTCAAGCGAAGCGAGGGTGAAAAATTTCAAGAAAATTAAAAATTTTATAAGAAATATTTTGTACTTAACGCAGTTTCAATATGAATATGAGAGAAATGAAATTTGCCCGAGCGAAGCGAGGTCGAAAATTTCAGAAAACCTCAAATTCAAGGTGCAATAAAACAATAGGTATTTTGGATTATTAAACTTAAATGAAAAATTGGCTATTTTTACTTTAACAAAAGGAAAGAAGATAGAATGTAATAAAAGTAGTTGAAATAATTTTGAGGAAAAATACGAAAAAAAATCACTGTGTAATAAATAGTAACGTTGCATTAATTTTTTGAGGAATACTACTAAGGGAATGATTCTTTCAAATTAGAAAATATAGAAATAATAAAAAAAAAAGAAGAGCAAGATATTTTTACAGTTTAATTGCACGTTATTTTTTATTACATACCTACGTATCACTAGAAAGTGAAACTAAAATACATCTACAATAATTTCTCGAAAATACAGAAATGAATTATTAATTAAGTACAGTAGGTTAAAATAGAGGTTCATTAAAAGTCATTTTTTGTACCTTCATGTCATTATAATTACCAACGTTGTAACTTAGTAGGCAAAAGTAGATACTATATAGATAGCCAAAATTCCTACTCATATTATACCCAGGACTTTGCAGAGAAAATCGGAGCCGAAAGGGGAAAACGAAACCACAAAAAAGGTCCCAAATTATTTCGGGTTGTCATGAAAAAAAAAGTTTAAAACTTAAACAAAAATTAAGTTTTTTCAAAAGTGTTTTATTTCGTTTTTTCGCTTTTTTTGGTAAATTGAATGAACCCTTATACAGCATGATACTAAAGTTTTGTCCACTCAAAACACTTCTTAATATCTCAGAACTGAAGAGATACCAAGTCGATTCAGATGGCAATATATTCCTGGCGACGAGGACATTAAAGTAATTAAATTTTCAGTCCTACCTATAGCAATCTATAAGGTGTCTACAAATTGAGAAACCGGTTTGGGTCGAAAAATTTGGGTCCGGGATTTTTATTGAAATAAAGTCTACAGTTCTACACGCTGATGCGATCAAAACGTGGTATGTTTTTTGAAACCGGTTCAGCAGTTTCTAACCAGTCGTCAATTATATCCAAAAAAGTGAAGATATGAAAAAAAGTTTGAAATAAAAGTTGTAGAGAATTAAATACTGAAACTGAACATTTTGCGTTCAGTAATTTTTTTTCATATTGCAATGGAGAAGAGTTATGGCTTGAAAAAGAAAAATTTATACTCAAACCTTTTGTACGACAACTTCTTTCCCTTGCAAGATGAAAAAAAAGTTATGGAACAAAAAATGATTCTTTATTCTCTACAACTTTTGTTTCAAACTTTTTTTCATATTCCCACTTTTTTGGATATTATTGACAACTGGTTCGAAACTACTGAACCGGTTTTAAAAAACAGGGTATCCGCTATATCTCAAGAATGATTTTCCCTGACTTTTCCAGGTTTTCCAGGCCAATTTTTTGAAACTTTCCAGACCTTTTAAATATTTTATTCCTGAAGGATGGAGAAGGGGTGGTTTTTTCGTGTGATGAAATTGTGCAGAAGAATGATTTAAATTGCATAATGTCCAACAATTTTTTTTTTCAAAAATCATTTCTTCTTATGAGATTTCTAGATGCTCCATTTTCCGGCCACAAAAACGAAAAAAATTTCAAATAAAAAGGAAAAACTTTGGTGTCAACCAAATCGTGAGGCTAAAAGTTCGGATATTTCCAGTCTGAAAATTCAAAAATTTCTTCACAATTCAATACTCCTCCCCCCACCACTAAAAAACACGTACCTCAAATCCATAAATTTTACCAAAGTCCCCACGAAATTTTTTGCAAAAAAAGACCTTCAAAACTTGAAAATTCATCACTCTACACCCCAATAAAGTTTCTCAAAATGTAACCAAAAAAACAAATTCTTTTCCATTCCTTCCCTTTTTTTTCAAAATCGTGTGAACAGGGGTATCATGGTACTCCTAAGAAATTTTTTTTGAAAACTCAATGATTCAATAGATAAAAACGTGTGTTTAAATATCAATTTTCCTGTACATTATGGTCAATAAAAAATGATACATACAAAAATCAGTTAAAACAATTTGGCCTAAGCGGAGCGAGGAAAATTTTTTTTTGAAAAATTTATAATAAAATGAGTCTAGAAACTTCAGGTAATTTAGGTATTCTTCTCGATTTTTACAAAATTCCAGCGGAAATGCCGGAAATTTCAAAATTCCCTGACTTTTCCCGGTTTTCCTGGTTTTCCAGAAAATGGACACCATCGCGTCAGCGTGTAGACTTTATTTCAATAAAAAACCTGAGCCTCAATTTTTTGACCCAAACCGGTTTCCTAATTTGTGGACACCCTATAGGAAACACTAGACATTTAATTATTTATCGATCTTTAATACTCTCGTCGCCAGTAACATATTGCCGTTTGAACCATCTTGGTATCTTTTTTCAGTTCTGAGATACTGAGAAGTGTTTCAAATGGGCAAGACTTTTGTGTCATACTGTATGCTGTAATCATAAGTTTATAGGGTAGATGCACTGGAAATGGAAAACTACGATTAACGATCTTTGCGAAACAAAAAATATAAAAATTTAAAACTGAAAAAAATTTCAAAAAAGGAAAATTGAAAATGAGAAGCAATTCTGTTGCAATGTTTACTAATGTTTCGTCCTTTTCAAAAAAAAAAAATCAGTCGAATTAAATTTTTTTTTGGTACCTAATTTTGTTCAAATGATGAGATTATCTGATTATGGAGGGAGATAATGAGTTGATTCCCAGCTTTGAAAAAGGTTCTAATTGATTCCCATTTTTTTTTTTGAAATGTCCGAATTGATTCCCACTTTTTTCAGGGGTATATACGAATTGATTCCCAACCTCTTTCAACAAAGGAATTTTTCAGGAGAGCGAATTAATATGCACAAAACGTTTCTACGACTTAAAATGAGGTTCAGCAAATGTTGGTTTGTTTCAAAATTTGGATTTGGGGCCTACAGAGCAGGTTTCACTCCAGTTCTCAAGAATTGAAATGAAAAATTTTCCCATATGTTTCTAAATCACAGATCTTCGAAGTTTTCGAGCTTTTTATTTAAAAAACACAAAAAATGAGTTGAAATAATTTTTTAAATCCAAAATAAATAACACCACTGTTTTTTTCGTAAAATTTTATTTCCGAAACTGCGATTAAAAAATTCCCAAGCATAAGCGCATCCAGATGGGAAAATTTTTCATTTCAATTCTTGAGAACTGGAGTGAAATCTGCTCTGTAGGCCCCAAATCCACATTTTGAAACAAACCAACATTTGCTGAACCTAATTTTAAGTCGTAGAAACGTTTTGTGCATATTAATTCGCTCTCCTGAAAAATTCCTTTTTTGGAAAATAAAGTGGGAATCAATTCATACATACCCTGCCAAAGAAATGGGAATCAATTCGCATATTCACTTTTGAAAAAGGGGGAATCAATTCGTACATCACTACATCTCCAAAAAAAAAAAAAAAAAGGGGAATCAATTCCCCTGTATTTTTCCACAAATATTTCTTTGGGAATCAACTCACCTACAGCCATTATGGAATATATTGGTTGAGTCTCCTTAATTTTGCATAATTTCACTTGAATTTCAATGGAAGAATTTAATTTAATTCGTAAGTACAGGGCGAGCCAAAAGTTTGTACACAAAAATAGGTCTGGAAAGGGTTGAGTTGGAGAGACAGTGTTGCCAATTTCACTAAAACTTGTTTTTTTTGTAAATTTTTACCCTTCAAATTTTTAATTAGGCAAAATCCGAATGCAATGATTTATGATCCTTTTACAAAACTCTATTACATGCAAATATTAGTTTTTAAATACTTATTTTAATTTTTAAAATTTTCAAACTTTTAGGTTTTTGAGATTTTTTTTAAAAATAGGTATAAAAATCGAAAAAAGTCTAAATTTTTTAAATAATTTGTAATCAATGAGGGATGAGTTCATATTTTTCAAAGGGAATGGAGCTTCACCTATGTCGTAAAGGTTATCATCATTTGTTGTACCTTTATTTTTTTATAAAGCAATTTTTGCGTTTCGGAAGTTTTAAGTCATCCTGAACCCACGTTTGAGTGATGCAGTTACATCAATTTTGACAAATTATCTATACTTAGTGTTAAAAAAATTATAAAACGTTTTAAACGCTGAATACACAAAACATACAAAATTGAGTTTAAAACAAAAAAAAAACCACAAATTTTTTTAATTTGAAAAAAATCACATTTCGTACAACTTTGCATTTTTTGTTTGTGGGCCAACGCAGACTTTTTTCCAGCCCTACCCTATTGACATTTTTGCTAGCAAAATGCTAGCATTCCTAACACATCCCTAACAAAGCTAGCAAAACACTCGCATCACTCTAGCATAAATCATGCTAGCAACAGATTTGCTAGCAAAATGCTAGCATTTCGCGAGCACAATTTTCTCACAAAAAATACAGTAGCACAATACTAGCATCGCACTAGCTCAAGTCAGACTAGCATTATGTCTGCTAGCAAAGTGCTAGCTTTTTGCTAGCACAACTTGCTAACAATCAGTTACTGTAGACAAATACTAGCATCACGCTAGCATAAATTGTGCTAGCATCCCATCTGCTAGCAAAATGCTAACATTTCACCACTAGAAAAGTTCTAGCATTTTACCGCTAACAAAATGCTAGCATTTTACTAGCATAAATGATGCTAGCTCGAACTAACTTCGCATCTGCTAGCAAAATGCTAGCGTTTTACCACTAGCAGAGTTCTAGCATTTTACCGCTAACAAAATGCTAGCATTTTACTAGCATAAATGATGCTAGCACGAACTAAATTCGTATCTGCTAGCAAAATGCTAGCGTTTTACCACTAGCAGAGTTCTAGCATTTTACCGCTAACAAAATGCTAGCATTTCGCGAGCACAATTTTCTCACAAAAAATACAGTAGCACAATACTAGCATCGCACTAGCTCAAGTCAGACTAGCATTATGTCTGCTAGCAAAGTGCTAGCTTTTTGCTAGCACAATTTGCTAACAATCAGTTACTGTAGACAAATACTAGCATCACGCTAGCATAAATTGAGCTAGCATCCCATCTGCTAGCAAAATGCTAACATTTCACCACTAGAAAAGCTCTAGCATTTTACCGCTAACAAAATGCTAGCATTTTACTAGCATAAATGATGCTAGCTCGAACTAATTTCGCATCTGCTAGCAAAATGCTAGCGTTTTACCACTAGCAGAGTTCTAGCATTTTACCGCTAACAAAATGCTAGCATTTTACTAGCATAAATGATGCTAGCTCGAACTAACTTCGCATCTGCTAGCAAAATGCTAGCAAAATGCTAGCGTTTTACCACTAGCAGAGTTCTAGCATTTTACCGCTAACAAAATGCTAGCATTTTACTAGCATAAATGATGCTAGCTCGAACTAACTTCGCATCTGCTAGCAAAATGCTAGCGTTTTACCACTAGCAAAGTTCTAGCATTTTAGCGCTAACACAATGCTAGCATTTTACTAGCACGTTTTTTTAAACATAAAGTTACATTTGCGAAATATTAGCATCACACTAACATCACTAAGCCTAGCATAAACTAGCTTCGCATCTGCTAGCAAAATGATAGCGTTTTACCACTAACAAATTTCTAGCATTTTACAGCTAACAAAACGCTAGCATTTCACTAGCACAATTTTTCTAACATAAAGTTACATTTTTGCCAAATACTAGCATCTCAATACCATAAATTAGATTAGCTTGAACTAGCTTCGCATTTGCTTTGCCACCAGTAAATTTTTAGCAGTGTATATTAAAAATGTGCAACTGTAGCAATTGAACCGTTTTGTTATCTTATTCATAGAAAAGTAGGTAGATACTGAATGGAAAAAATTATGCAGTAGAGAACGATACCATCAGAAGAAAAACCCCGCAATAAATGTTTTCAAATGGCAAGTCCCAAATCGTGTGTAGGACACGCGAGTCTAAGTTACCCACTTGCGGAGAAGATTTTACTCCGAAATGAGCAAATTCGCTCCGTGGAAATTACGTGTATTTTACACTCGTACTTAGTCTATACTCACGCGAAGGACGATTTCTGTCTGTGAGATAAATTTTTCTCAGTATTTTTTCAACTTCAAAATTTCTCTGTTAAAATTTTTTCAAACTTTAAATTTTTTCGACAAAATTTTTATCAACTCCAATTTTTTTCAACTCTCGAATTTTTTTCAAATGTCTTTTTTTAAAAAAATTTCAGACTGAATTTTTCTCTCAAAACTTTATTGGTCTCCAAATATTTTTCCAAACTTTTTTTTTCAACACAATTTTTTTTAAATCTTTTTTCAATTTTAATTTTGTTTAAAATTTCTCCTAATTTCAATTTTTTTCACAAAACATTATTACTTTATACACCTCAAATTTTTTCAAATTACGTCCGTAATATTTTCAGTATCTTCTCTGCTTTCTTTTCCACTGTCAACCTAGAATCGGAAAGTTTTTTTTTTTCAAAAAAAAAAAACTGTTCATGCTCGATTGTTTGAAGTTAAAAAAATTAGTGTTTGGAAAAATTTTGAGTTGAAAAATGTTTGGAAAGTAAGTAAAATTTCAGAGTTTGAAAGTATGTCGAGAAACAGAACTGAGAAAAAAATTCAGATTTGAAAAAAATTACCAAGAAAAATATTCGAATTTTAAAATTTATTATAAAATAAGTACTTATAATTTGAAAAAACTGAGTTGAAAAATGTACTATTTAAAAAAGTTGTAAGTAAGAAAAAAATGTTGAATTGACAGAAATTTTTGTAAAAAATTCGAAGTGGTGATGAAAATTTTGAGAAAATTGGACTAAAAAATTTAAGAGTTGGTAAAAATTTTGAAAGAAAAATAATATAGTTTTGTGAGAAAAATTTGAAGTCTGAAAAAATTGTAATTGAAAAAACGTGTAGAAAAAAATTTTAGGTGGTTGAAAAAACGTTTGGAGAATTTTTTGAGCTGATAAACATTTTGAGAGAGAAATTCGAAGTGTGAATTTTTTTTAAAACAATAGGAGTTGAATAATATTTTAGAAAAAATTAAGTTGAAAAAAACATTTCGAAAAAATTTGGGGTTAAAAAAATTGGAGTTGATAAAAATTTTGTCAAAAAAATTTGAAGTTTGAAAAATTGTAACAGAGAAATTTTGAAGTTGAAAAAATATTGAGAAAAATTTATCTCACGGACAGAAATCGTCCTTCGTGTGAGTGGTATAGAACTACCCTATTGACATTTTTGCTAGCAAAATACTAGCATTCCTAACACATCCCTAACAAAGCTAGCAAAACACTCGCATCACTCTAGCATAAATCAGGCTAGCTACAGATTTGCTAGCAAAATGCTAGCATTTTGCGAGCACAATTGTCTAACAAAAAATACAGTAGCACAATACTAGCATCGCACTAGCTCAAGTCAGACTAGCATTATGTCTGCTAGCAGAGTGCTAGCTTTTTGCTAGCACAATTTGCTAACAATCAGTTACTGTAGACAAATACTAGCATCACGCTAGCATAAATTGAACTAGCTTCTCATCTGCTAGCAAAATGCTAACATTTCACCACTAGCAAAGTTCTAGCATTTTTCCGCTAACACAATGCTAGCATTTTACTAGCATAAATGATGCTAGCTCGAACTAACTTCGCATCTGCTAGCGAAATGCTAGCGTTTCACCACTAGCAAAGTTCTAGCATTTTAGCGCTAACACAATGCTAGCATTTTACTAGCACAAATGATGCTAGCTCGAACTAACTTCGCATCTGCTAGCAAAATGCTAGCGTTTCACCACTAGCAAAGTTCTAGCATTTTACCGCTAACAAAATGCTAGCATTTCGCGAGCACAATTTTCTAACAAAAAATACAGTAGCACAATACTAGCATCGCACTAGCTCAAGTCAGACTAGCATTATGTCTGCTAGCAGAGTGCTAGCTTTTTGCTAGCACAATTTGCTAACAATCAGTTACTGTAAACAAATACTAGCATCACGCTAGCATAAATTAAACTAGCATCCCATTTGCTAGAAAAATGCTAACATTTCACCACTAGCTTTGTTAGGGATGTGTTAGGAATGCTAGTATTTTGCTAGCAAAAATGTCAATAGGGATCTACCTACTTTTCTATGAATAAGATAACAAAACGGTTCAATTGCTACAGTTGCACATTTTTAATATACACTGCTAAAAATTTACTGGTGGCAAAGCAAATACGAAGCTAGTTCAGGCTAGTCTAATTTATGGTATTGAGATGCTAGTATTTGGCAAAAATGTAACTTTATGTTAGAAAAATTGTGCTAGTGAAATGCTAGCGTTTTGTTAGCTGTAAAATGCTAGAAATTTGTTAGTGGTAAAACGCTATCATTTTGCTAGCAGATGCGAAGCTAGTTTATGCTAGGCTTAGTGATGGTAGTGTGATGCTAATATTTCGCAAATGTAACTTTATGTTTAAAAAAACGTGCTAGTGAAATGCTAGCATTGTGTTAGCGCTAAAATGCTAGAACTTTGCTAGTGGTCAAACGCTAGCATTTTGCTAGCAGATGCGAAGTTAGTTCGAGCTAGCATCATTTATAAAGTTCTAGCATTTTTCCGCTAACACAATGCTAGCATTTTACTAGCATAAATGATGCTAGCTCGAACTAACTTCGCATCTGCTAGCAAAATGCTAGCGTTTGACCACTAGCAAAGTTCTAGCATGTTACCGCTAACAAAATGCTAGCATTTTACTAGCATAAATGATGCTAGCTCGAACTAACTTCGCATCTGCTAGCGAAATGCTAGCGTTTCACCACTAGCAAAGTTCTAGCATTTTACCACTAACAAAATGCTAGTATTTTTCTAGCATTCCTAACACATTCCTAACATAGCTAACAAAACACTCGCATCACTCTAGCATAAGACAGGCTAGCTACAGATTTGCTAGCAAAATGCTAGCATTTCGCTAGCACAATTTTCTCACAAAAAGTTAAAGTATCCAAATACTAGCATCGCACTAGCTCAAGTTAGACTAGCATTATGTCTGCTAGCATAGTGCTAGCCTTTTGCTAGCGCAATTTACTAACAATTAGTTACAGTAGCCAAATACTTAGCTTCGCATCTGCTAGCAAAATGCTAGCGTTTCACCACCAGCAAACTTCTAGCATTATACTGTCAACAAAATGCTAGCATTTCACTAACATAAATAATACTAGCTCGAACTAGCTTCAAATCTGCTAGCAAAACGCTAACATTTGCCACTAGCTGATTTTAGGCTAGCAAATCTGTAGAGCCTGACTTATTCTAGAGTGATGCTAGTGTTTGATGGGTTAGAAATGCTAGTATTTTGCTAGCAAAATTTTCAGTAGGGCTAAATCACTAAAGAATGTTGCCAAATATTATACAATTTCCAAGTCTTACGCTTAGAACCCCTCACTAACCAAACAGAAAAATATCGCCAAATTTGTAATCTTCACCCTCTTGAAAACATTCATTTTGATAAAAGTTGAAAAAAATTACGATTATTCCAGATCTCATCCATCACCCTCTACATAAGAAACAAATAACGCTATATTCCACATGGAAATATCGCAATATTATAATTTTTTCAACACTCACCTCCTCAACCCAATGCTTCATTTCTTTGAGACGTTTGAGGAAAAGTATTGTCAAATTTGTACTCCACATCCTCGAGAACCTAGGTTTTGATACATCACAAAAGAAAGAATAACGAATTGTTTTTCAAGTCTTGTCCCTTCTTCCAACCCCTATCTTTCTTCTCTAAGAAAAAAATATTTCTGGATTCTTATTCTACGTCCTCAAAATTTAGATTTTGATACATCACTCGAAAAAATTGAAAAATTCACATTTTTATAAGTCTTACCCCTCTCCACCCCCACGTGGCGCTTCATCCTTACGTGAAAAATATTTCCAGATTCATATCCTTCACTCACAAAAATATAGATTCCGATATATCACCAGGGAAAATTGTGTAATTCAAATTTTTCCAGGCATCCCCCCTCCCCTTCCCTCTCATCACACCCTATACCTTCATCCCTAAGAGAAAAATATATTCGTTTCCTACGCTCTCGAAAACATGGATTTTGATATATAACACAAAAAAAACTGCAAATTCAAATTTTTCCTGCCCCCTCCCTCTCTTATCCTTGGCCCGTAAGAGAAAAATCTTGTCAAATTCTTATTCTATGTCCCCGAAAACATAGATTTCGATATATCAATTGAAAAATGAAAATTTTCTCAGTCTCAACCCCTCCCCACTCCTCCACACCCAACTCTTGAATTTTCAACGGAAAAATATCATCAAATTCGAATTCTGCGTCCTCGAAAACCTAGATTTTGATATATCACTTGAAAAATTGATGAAATTTTCCAAGTCTCATCCCCACTCCCTCCCCCGCATTCAACCCTAAATTTTCATCCCAAGAGAAAAATTTTGTCGAATTCGTATTCTACGTCCCCGAAAACATAGATTTCGATATATCACTCGAAAAATTAAAATTTTCCCAGTCTCAACCCCTCCCCACTCCTTCCACACCCAACTCTTGAATTCCTAACAGAAAAATATCATCAAATTCGAATTCTGCGTCCTCAAAAACCTAGATTTTGATATATCACTCGAAAAATTGAAATTTTTCAAGTCTTACCCCACCCCCTCCCCCCGCATCCAGCCCTAAACTTTCATCCTCAAGAGAAAAATATTGTCGAATTTGTATTCTACGCCCTCGAAAATATGGATTTGATGTACCACACAAAACAATTTCAAAATTCAAATTTTTTCAGTCATTATTACACCCCCCCCCCCCAACCCTTCATTTCCAAGAGAAAATTATGGCCGATTACATATTCCTACATCCTCAAAAACATATATTTAATATATCACACACAAATTTTACAAAATTTGAGTTTTATTATATTTTATTTCCATTTTGTTCTTGAATTGTGAATTTTGGGGCTCCAGCCCCCAAGGGGAGAGATAAAAATTTGTTGAATATGTCTTAGAAAATTTGTTTTTATTGCAATATTCTAAAAAATCAAAAAAAATTTCCAAATTTGGTCAAAATTGAGGAAAAAAATTTTTTTGACTTCCAAGTTTAAATATTACTTTTAATACCTAACATACAACCTGACATGGTGGCGTACTCCTCTAACCCAAGACCCAGAGCAAAGGTAAGTACATAATATTAGAAGTTTAAACAGTGTAACAATTGTTAGTAAAATGTTTACAGAATGCTAACACAGCATACCAGCAAAACCCTAGAACCATGCTAGCATACGAATACCAGATGAGGGTTAGCAAAATGCTAGCACACCTTACCAAAGAATACTAGCAGAATGCTAACATAAAGTGCTAGCAAGTGCTAGCACACGTAGCACACGTAGCACACGTTGCTAGCATTTGCTATCATCATTTTAGACACTTTTGACCAAGTTTTGTTAGCAATTATGCTAGCATTTTATGCGAGCACTTGCTAGCAATATTGCTAGCTTTACGCTAGCTCATAAAATGCTAGCAAAATGCTAGCACGCTTTGCTAGCATATGCTATCATCATTTTGGACACTTTTAAACCAGTTTTGTTAGCAATTATGCTAGCATTTTATGCGAGCACTTGCTAGCAATATTGCTAGCTTTACGCTAGCACATAAAATGCTAGCAAAATGCTAGCACGCTTTGCTAGCATATGCTATCATTATTTTGGACACTTTTGAACCAGTTTTGTTAGCAATTATGCTAGCATTTTATGCGAGCACTTGCTAGCAATATTGCTAGCTTTACGCTAGCACATAAAATGCTAGCAAAATGCTAGCACACCTTGCTAGCATATGCTATCATCATTTTGGACACTTTTGAACCCGTTTTGTTAACAATTATGCTAGCATTTTATGCTAGCACTTGCTAGCAATTGTTAGCAAGTGCTAGCATAAAATGCTAGCATAATTGCTAACAAAACGGGTTCAAAAGTGTCCAAAATGATGATAGCACATGCTAGCAAGGTGTGCTAGCATTTTGCTAGCATTTTTCATTTTTTTTTGTCAATAGGGTAGTAGCCTCCTAAAAAATTTGACCCCCGGGACCCCCTTTCCCTTCCTCTCTGCACAGGCCTGATTATACCACGAACGAAATTAATAAATAAAAAACCTTACGCAGTCGCGTAAGGTAACCGACTTTTCGGTTTTCACATACAACGTAATGTAAATTTATTAGCATCGAAGGATGATTCAACTCGAAAAATTAAGGCCAAATTTGAAATCAACAATCCTTTTTACATAATTTATATTGCTTCTTTTCAAGTTAAGTTCAAAATTTTGAACTTCGATACCCCTTATGACATCTAGGGAAATTCAAATCGAAAAACTAAGGCCTTTGAAATCAGTTTTCAAGTTATTACTCGAAATTAAAATTTTTGCCCAGTACCCAATTCCAAAATTTTGGACCTCTAAGCTGTCTAATGTACATAGGGGAACCTAGGGGGCTGAAATCGAAAAACCAAAGCCTAATTTGAAACATAACCCCAAATTACATAAAAGCTGTATGTATAATTTTAAAGTAATTGCCGAAATTGAAAATTTCAGCCTTTCCCTCCTCCATCCCCTCAGGCATCCTCAAGTCCCTAGGGACATCTAGGAGATTCGAATCGGTAAAACAAAGACAAATTCGGAATCCGCGACCCACAATGTGTCAGAATGTGCCCTTTTACCGAATTTTTGAATGCCAAAATGCAAAATGTGAGTTTTGAACCTCTCATTACGCCCTTTAGTGACCGTTTTTTGAGTAAAGGAGGCGTCCCGCAAAAAAGTTAGTGAAGGGGTG